>PVIU01005604.1:0-111371 GCA_004026605.1 Ondatra zibethicus | reverse complement strand
GTTCGGCTCCGTGGGACAAAGGAGGCCCCCTAGCAGGGGACTCGCCCTTCCCCCAAGGCCTCAGCCCGGGTGGGCCGAGCCCAGGTGCAGCCGGGACAGGGTCCAGATGAATCCGCGGAAGCTGGTTGGGCGAGGATCCCGGTCCCAAAAGCAGGCCTACTGAGGGTTGCCAGCTCCTCTCTGCTCGGCTCCGTGGGACCCTGGAGATTGATTTCTGTCCCAGGTCCAGGCCTGCTACAAAATGGCAGCCTTCAACTCCACACATGGGGAATAAGGAAAGTGGATGTGTTCTGTATTCAAACCACCTCCCTTTGCTATCTTAACTCAAGGCCAGGGAAGATCTCTGAGCTTGTTTTGTGGCCCCTGCAGATTCTAGGCTGTGTGCAGAGGTTTCAGCTTCTGTCCTTTTGTGCTATCTTTTTACACCAGAGCCTTAAGGATCCCCCAGCTGCCCTTCTCCAGCCCCTACATCTCACCACACTTCCTCTCTTAGCTCCACCTTCCTGTTTCCCACATCCCAGTGGCAAACAACATGACTCCCAGTTTTCTGCAGCTTGCTGCCGAGGGCTTTTTGCCCAGGGTATATATAACTGTGGGGAACGGTATTCCTTGTTGGCCTAAAGTCTCCTGATTTCTGTTTTACCATAAGGCCTCCCTGTGTTTTACAATTTTTCTTGAGATACCAAGATCTGATTATTCCCTATTTTCCTAAATTCTTCATCTTCACTCTGTTCCATATTTTCAGTCATGTCTGGGAAGATGGAGGCTGGGGACATGTCATTTTCCACCAACACCTCAACAGTGCCAGGCAGGTCTTGGGGGTGCTATCTTAGGCACCACTTTATGGGCACCATATCATGTATGTGAGTCTCTTACCCTCCGAACCTCCTTGACAGTTTTTTCCATGTCCTGCACCCGCTGCTCATGCCAGAAGCCTCATTGAGGAACAGATTTCTAGTTTGCTCTTTTTTCATATATTGTTTCTTTCAGAAGTTATTATTCTGTGCTATTACAGAGAACACAAATGTGTGGTTGTGCTTCATCATGCACCTTGCATCTTCAGGCTCAGGCATGTCTGGGAAGCACACTAGGTTTCCACCCGTCCAGTGCAGCCCTGATTGACAGTCTCTTAGCACCGGGATGAGACCCACTGCAACTTCATGCATGATACTTGCTACTCACTGCACCCGCATTTATGTTGAAGCCTAAACCCAGGATTCAAACTGCCAACAACAAAGCCGTCCGTTTCCATGAACAAGTTCCCTGGACGTCCCCCAAACGTCCTTTACAGCGATTTGAAAGGCACAGAAACTGCAATAGGCTTCTCTCCCTGCTCTTCCTCTCCAGTTTTTCACTTCAGCAGCAAAGACATTTCTTCTTTCTTACTGTTACAGTTTCGCCTTCTTCCCTTCTAAGGAACCACAAACCAAAAACGTTCAATGGAAACTTCTAGAAACAACTTCCAAGTTTTAAATTGCGTGCCACTGTGATATTGTGGTAAAATCTCAGGGCATCCAGCTAGGTCCATAAACCTCCCCTTTGTGCTGTGAGTGAGCCAACGTGCTGTACTCTACCCTCCCATTGGCAACATATGCAAAGCCATCTGATTATTGCAAGAATTGTTGTGATATCATAGTAGCTGTGCTCAGAAAACTATGTTTTACTTTAAAATGACCTCAAAGAGTAAGAATAGTTATGCTGGCAACTCAGATGTGCCTCAAAAAAAATTCTTGCAAATGAATGAAAAGGTAAAAGTATAGTAAGATATGGAGCAAGAATGACAAAACTCATTCATGTTGCTTTTATTATGGTATATTTTTACAATTATTCTATTTTATTATTATTGTTAACCTGTTTCTATCTCAGATTATTAACTGAGATTTACTATATACAAGTATGCTTAGGAAAAACACAATCTGTGTATATGTGTGTGTGTGTGTGTGTGTGTGTGTGTGTGTAAGGATTGACACTATTTGCAGTCTCAAGCACCTGTTGGTAGGATGATGATAAAGGTGGCTATTGTACCTGCATGCTTATTGACAATGCTCTCTAATTATCTTTTCTTAGTGAAGAAATTCGCCCCCAGGGCCACAGCGAGAAGGGGCAAGTTGAGATCTGTGTCTGTACTCCCATGAGAAGTCAGGAGAGAGCACTGCAGATTCCGTTAGCACGGAAGTAGGTGCAGCAGCCACACTCAGGCTGCAGGTCTGCCTCTGTCCTTGCCTGCTGGCAGAGGGATTGCGGCAGGAATGTCAGTGTACCTGGTAGAGCTTTTGCTCTCTAGGCATCAGCTCTGCAATTGATGGAAGTCACTGGACTATTTGGGAGTGAACATTTAGTTGTCAATGAGTAGCGTGAGATGATCAGATACAGAGAACAACCAGGAAGATTGGAGAGCAGTATCGACACTCGGTGAGCAGTGCCGGCCGGACAGCTAAATAGTGAATATTGAATTCATGGTCAAGAAGGCCTTATCCTATTTTTCAGCTGGGAAGTGTGGTAGCAGCTTTCGGTTGTCTAATTAAGCATATCTGAAATGACCTACAATCCAGAAATGGACAATCTCACACCTGTGAGGGATTTTTCTGCTTGGTTTCAAGTGGGTGAATCCATGTCTATTCTGGGCCTTTGAAGTAAAAAGACACACATCTTTGATCTGGATCTTGAGGCAGGAAGACACAGGCCTTTAATCCAAATATCGAGGAGGGAAGACATATTTAATATGAGCCATATCTTCTGCTGGAAGTCTATGTAAGGACATAGAAGAAGGAAGCTTTTGCTCTTCATCTGCGTGCCCTCACCTCGCTGGCACATCCATTCCTTCACTGGCATTGGAGCCTGCTTCTTTGAGACTCCAGCATATACAGAAGACCAGCTGAGAGAGCTGTAAGTCATTCCAATAATGCACGCACGCAAACACACACACACACACACACACATTCACTACATAAGTTTTGTGTCTCTAGAGAACCCTAATAAAATCAACCTTAATTTGTTCAGAAAATTTTAGTCACAATTAAGGACCCTCCCCACTAGAACCAGTTGAGAGTGAATCAGAGACATGATGTCCTTTCAGACTCTACTACTCCATAATCATAAACTGATTATCAAAATAGGGAATTAATCATTATAGCACATTGCCACTTTATTGATGGTGCCTATTCAAGTTTGTCCAGTTGTGTGAATACAATCTTTGGCAGGGAAAATATTGCAGAGCTGGAATGACAATCTGGAACTCTTTGCCTTGAACCTTCTGTTGCTGTGCAATTGCCTTCAGTTTCCCTGATGCACATGACCTTGAGAGTTTTGAAGCAAGCAGGTTAGTCTCAAACAAGCAGGCTAGTAGGGTGTCTCTTAATTTGGGTTTATTCAATTTAGGTTCAGACTAGGTATCATTGGTGCCTATGTTATTCACTCAGATTTCTAACCCTGAGTAAAACTCCAGAAGAAACAAACACCTGAAGAGAAAAGGTTTTCTGTGGCTGAGTGTTTGAAGGTTCAAGTGTCTATGGAGAGGGAGTCCATCATATAGTGACCATGTACAAAAGAAAAACAGCCACAGAGAGAATAGGGGAGAGGCATATCCTATAATCTCCTTCAGCTGCATGACCCCAGTGACCTAAGTAGTTCATTCACCTAGGCTCTGCCTTCCAAAGGTTCTAATACTTCCCAATACCTTCACTCTGAGGGCCAAGCCTCTAACGTGTATGCTTTAGGGTACATCCAGGATCCTGTTCACAGCAGCAGGGCCCCTACTGAAATGGTGCCAATCCTCCACATCCTCCCCGGTACAGATAATTTCCCTATAATCCACAGTCAATAGCTTCATATATTTGAGGGCTTTACACATTCCAGACCCATCAACAGTAATTGCCAGGGTCCATCTATTATGCTTGTTGTAATTAGATACATAATTTCTCTTTATGGGACCCAAGGGAGAGAAGAGTAGAAGAAAGCTTTACAGAGCTCCAACCTTCTGCCTCTGATCTCCTGTCTCAAGGTCAGAGGCTCAGAGTGTGCTCACAGACCCTAAGCACTAATCACTTTCCCTGGTGACTAGCAAGTGGGTTTGCTACTTCAAATTCTTTCAGGCCTAGCTGTTCTGATCCTGACAATAACTTCAACACAGAACACATGGTCAGTTTGTCAAGATTTTGTTCATTTGTTTTCACTGTCTTTTATAGGAAAAAATATAGATAGCCACTAAGAAAAAAAGATGTTCCTTGATTTTAAAATTAAGAGCTCCCCTTAGGAGCAGGAAAACTGAATCCAACATGGCTCTTGGGCTCTGGAAATCAGCAGGAGCCCACACCTGATAATTAGTTCACAGCAAGAACATGTCCAACTGGCCCGGTGAAAAATTCATGTAATGTCAAATGATAGCCGCTCAGAAAAACTCACCATCTAAAATCTCATGCACTAAGATTCAGCTGGCTCCTTGGTTCCTGGCATTCAATTAGTAAAGCAGCATTTAAAAAAATATGTTTGGCTTGAATCTTGGAAAAGTGTGCAGCTGTCCAATTTGAAGCCAGACGGTATGGCTGACCCCAAGGCTAGAGGAAAAAACATGGGGAATGGATTGTTATTGGGACTGAACCCAAAACTCCCTCTCCTGTTGCTAGCAGTATACTGATGGAAGAAGTACTTCTTGGATTACTTTGGGAAATAGAAGAAAAAGGTTATATCCACTGCCATACCCAAAGTACTGAATGTGAACACAACTTTTGGAGGTCTGCCCTAGCATCAACAAGCTGAATTCTGGCCGTACTGGTGCCTGGCATCAGGAAGGATGCAGCAGCCATCAATGAGGGAATGTATTGGCACATGCCTCCAGTGTCAGAGACTTAATGACAGGGTAGTAAATCGCTAAGAGGAATGGGTTCTTCTCACACCGAGTGGGGCCTTGACACTGCTGTTTGTGGGTACAAATAATTGAGCCAAGCATTGTGAGTAAGTGCTAAGAATGTTGTGCTCACTTTGCTTGGTGCAGAGGAACAGGAATAACCAGAAAAGTTCCCTACACTGGAGGGATACAGATGTGCAAGATGCCAAGTTGGAGGCAATGGCAAAAGTTCTCAAGATAAAGAATGAAGAACTGCTGGGAAAGGCAAGATCAGCCTCTGGAATTAGTCTCATAGAAGAAATATCAGGCTGTCCTGCTGTTGGATTAACCCCGTCCAACTTCTCTCATGAGAGAGGTGTTTAGTCTCCACGTTCATCCTAAAATCCCTGTCCCTTCTGCCAGGACCAGTGAAGCAGAAGTATTGCCCTGACCCAAAGTCAGTATTCTTGATCAAGCAAAAAGCAATTAACTCACATAGGGGTTAGATCCCCATGTGCTCCCCCTGCTCAGGTTCCATGGGTGCCCACTCTGCCTCCTGAATGCAGCTTTGTAAAGGCTCCTATATTCCACAAGACACCCTAAGTGTATGTCCCTCAATCTCCAGAGCTGTTTAGGATTGTACAGAGTTGAACTCTGCGACTTACAAGCAAAAAAAATCAAACCTCCACTAAGTCCTAGGAGAAAGAAACACAACTGGCATTTGCTTCTTTCTGTTCACAGGACAGTTACTGTTCTCCATGAACATATTTTATGTATCACCTGAAGTTACTGCCATCCTCACTTCCACAAACAAATGCAAGCATAAGACCTCTGCTGAGTTAAAGCAACCAGAGTCTACCAAGAAACAGGAGCCAAGGAAGGTGGGGCCTGGTGTGGGAGCATTCCTATCATTCTGTCACCATGTACCTGGCAGCAACTGGGAAAGACACACATCAAGTTGTTCACCAAATGTCTTAAACTCCAAAGATGCAGATGTGATCCTGGTTTCCTGTAATGGAAAGAAAATGTTGCACGTATTCAATAAGGTACTTGAAAATGTTTTTCTCCTGAGGCGGGGTATACCTACAGAGGAAGGATTGTGTGTGGGTAAAGGTGGCAGTGTAATCACAGGGATTGTTATGGCAAAGACCGAGAAGGTGGAGAAAGGAACGAGAGCAAGGAGTGAAGAGAGACACTATACCAGGATGGAGGGGCACTGTTTCAGAATGATGAGGTTCCAGTTAACAAGGTCCCACAGACTCTACAAATAGCCTGGAGTGACTCTCCAGCAACAGGAGCCAAGAGTGACCCTTGGAGCCTGAGTCCAAACTGTCCTATTCCTGAGATCCATGTCTGTGTGTCCCAGGTCCCTGAGGTCAGAGAAGATAGAATGAGGCCTGGGTTTGTGAAAACATGGGGCTAACCACGTGTCCACAATGTCAGTCCTGGTGTCCCTTCTGAGCTAAACATTCTTCTTAATACTAACATTTATGTGGTTCATTCTCTGAGCATCTCTTGGAATTTCCAACATGATGTAGGAGTTCCTTCTGTATGCTTATGAATGTTTTATTACCATTGGTTAATAAAGAAACTGCTTTGGTCTATGTCAGGGAAGATTATAGCTAGGTGGGAAAACTAAACTGAATGCACGGAAAAAGAAGGCAGACTCAGGCAGGTGCCATGTAGCTGCCCAAGAAGCAAGATGTGAGGTAACAAACCATGAGACTTGTGGTAAAATATTAAATAATAGAAATGGGTTAATTTAAAATATTAAGAGCTAGCTAGGAATATTCTGGGGCTGTTGGCCAAACAGTGTTATAATTAATATAGGTTTTGTGTCACTATTTGAGTCTAAGTGGCCAGAAAACAAAAGCACAATCTCCATTTACACCAACAAGCCCTTGAACCCACTCCTTCCCTAAGCCATGGAAGTAAGGTTCCTCTTTGACTTGAATTTCTGGGGTCCATGTATCTTAAAGGATAAATTTTCATTTTTTTAGGTTATATTTACCACTTATTTGCCAATCACAGGACACTGATGGCCTTGAGATAGCCAGGCCCCAGTAGCCTTTGACTCAATTAACATTCACCAGGAATAGAAATGATCCAAGTACCAGTGACCAGAAACAGTTGAAGTTCAGTTGCTATCAGTTTCCCTTCTGAGAGACGAAGGAAGCTGGGGAGATACCCAGCACATGGAGTTCTGGTGGAGACATGTATAGATAGGGCTAAGACACTGTGTTACAGCCACTACTGCTGCAAGCGAGACTCATCATTGGGTATACATCAGAAGGTGAGTGTAAACTTGAACTCTCTTCTTGCTGCCCAGGAGCTGTGTGACTGGAGGAAACATTTACTTACACGAAGATACACTTATTTTCATCTGTAAGATAAGCATGGTGATGCCTGTCTTTGGGCATTTTAAGATCTTTAAAAGAAAAAGTAAGCCCAGATTGGTACTGATCATAGAAGAGATTCAGAAAATATCTTTATTTCATGTTCACCCTAATAAGGTGTGTTTCAGACACAGTGATATGTAGCTGGACAGATCAAGGTAACTTTTGCACACTTTAGTGCCATTGAGCTGGAAAACTCACTAGTCATTTCCTTCATTTTTTTTCTCAGCTTCTGGGGATCCAGAGTTAACTTTTACATGTTTTCTTTAGCATAGAAGAAAGAAGACTTTTAACAACTGCTATCCAACTCCCAACACAAAGCCACTACCAAAGATCCAGGCAGATGAAGGCAAAGATATGATTCAAAGTCGGGGCCAGAACTGAAGGTATACAGGACCCCATGCAATGTCACTGGGTGTTGTAAGCTTGTCATCCAACAGCATAATCCTATAGATAGTGACAAATCCGTCTCATTATTACCTTTTCTATCTGCAGTGGCTGAGAAGATTGACTATGGGAAACCCATGGTCAGGACAAGAAAGGGAAAACTGGAAGGATCCCACAGGGGTTGACAGGAATCGGCAACAGCAGGGGAGAAGAGAAAAAGGCTTTCTGCAAATGGTGGAAAGTCATTCACCTTCTCCCTTGAAACACTTTTAGAACCTCGGTGATGGGGTGTCTTGTAAGAGATGAAACAAACCTTGCCCAACAATGAATTGCCTTGAATGTGTGCATGCCCCACTTCAGTTGTTTAAGTCTTTCTGCTCCCTGGTCATAAGTCCAAAACACTATGAGGTTCATAAAATACCTGACATGCAGCAAATGTTCCCTACCTAAGTGTCCATGTGGCATCCATGCAGGACCCTGGAGGCCATAGAAGACCTTATGTGAAGGAGAGAAACTATAAGTGGGTTGTCATTTATAAAATGACATTGCTTCATGGTAAGGCTGCTATTATCTTTGGGTGCCAGGTCAGTATTAGTCATAATTTTCTAGACTCAAACTGAGCTCTAGAACTAAGATAGAGTGCTACAACTACTCTAGTCCTGGCAGTAGCATCTAGAGTCACACATAAAGGTCGTTCATTGTAAAGCCTAGGGTCAAAGCTGAATCTGAAAGTCTACTTTTTAGGAACCTCTTTTGAGCCTAGTCAGGTCTAGCTGGTAGACTAGAACTTGATCTCAGAGGAAAGATGTTGATGAACAGAATCCACAGGCACGTTCAGGATTATCTTTTTAGCTTTGACCTCCAGATGCTCAATGTGCCAACTGTCCTAGATAGAAAAGCCCTGCTGATGAGCAAAAGTCATTCTGCATCAGGTCAGGCAACCTTCATACTTTGCACTACACTCTGCTGCAAGGCTATGGCAGGCATAATCAATCTTCCTGCTTGGTCCAGTCACAGCTTCAATTATCTTTCTTAACACATTCCCAATGGTTGTGGCCCGGGGAACTATCCATGGTGCTACCTTAGCCCCTGACCTCAGCGTTTTCCTCTTAGACTGGCAGACAGGAGTTTGCCAGGCTATAGCAGCTGTCAGACTCCGAATTTGGTGGCATGATCCTTTCTGAGATGTCCCAACAAGTCTTGTTTTAGCTCGTCTGATTCTAAGTTCTTTGTTTGGGCTATGGGGTCCCTCTTCTGCACACCCACTTTCAAAC
Source organism: Ondatra zibethicus (assembly GCA_004026605.1). NCBI lineage: Eukaryota > Metazoa > Chordata > Mammalia > Rodentia > Cricetidae > Ondatra > Ondatra zibethicus. Next base: position 102,492 of record PVIU01005604.1, on the reverse strand, counting down.
TGTCCTTCAGGCTTTTCTTAAGAATCCTTTATCTGGGGGTTGAAGAGGGGGCCTAGCAGTTAAGAGCACTGGTTTACAGAGGACTGGGTTCAATTCCCACCACCCACATGGCGGCTAACAGCTATCCGCAACCCCAGTTCCAGGAAATTCATCATCCTCTTCTGGCTTCTACAGGTGCTGCACAGGTGTAGTGTACAGTCATACATGTAGCTAAACACTCATACACGTAAAAATAAATCTAATCTAAAATCATATATTTAATTCTAGCCTGCCCAGGTATATCAGTTACTTGACTATATTTTTGAGCTCAAGTGAGCAATAGCTATCCCTCACCTATGATGAGCATGGCTTCACCTTCACACTAGTGCGGCATGGGGAGATGCCTACAGCAACCTCCAGGAAATCATAGCTGCTGGTACACCCAAGGCAAGTGTGCTAGATGAATGTAGTTGGTTCCCATAAGTTCATATGGAGTGATACAAGTAGGAGGTGTGGCTTTGTTGGAGTCAACATGGCCTTGTTGGAGGAAGTGTGTCACTGTGGGGTGGGCTTTGAGGTTTTCTATGCTCAGAATACTGCTGAGTGTCTCAGTCAACTTTCTGTTGCCTCTAAGATGTAGGACTCTCAGCTACTCATCCAGCATCATGTTTGTCTATATGTGGTCACGCTACACATCGTGATGATAATGGACTGAACCTCTGAAACTAAAAGCGAGCCACCTCAATTAGATGCTTTCTTTTTAAGAGTTGCCACCTTCATGGTATCTCTTCACAGCAATGAAAACCCTAACTAAAACAGCAGGTTTCTCAGTTATTTGCCCAATAGCACACAGAAGAGCCACATCCGACATCATCTGTCTTCTTAATTACCATGTACTGCCCCACTACCCCATTCTAAGTAGGGCTTGGTAAGGTTATGTGAAGCTGTCTATGTTAGTCTGCTTTTTGCTATTATAACAAAGTATCTCAGATGTTCAACTCTAAAGAGGAAAGGTTTTCAGTAGCTAACAGTCTGGGAGACTTTTGTTCACAATCAATTGGTCCAGTTGCTGTGCAACCATAGTAAATTAGCACATCTCAGCAGGAAATGCATGGGAGAGGAAAACTGCAAAGATTAGCATCTCAATGTCTCCTCCAGGGGCATTCCTCCAATGACCAAGGACCTCCTACAAGGCCCCACATTTTAACGCTTTCTCTAACTTCTGAGTAGCACCAAGCCCTTTGTGACACAGGCAGGCCTGTTGGGAACATTCTAGATCTAACTTGTAGCAAAGTTATCCTACCATGAAGCTAAGCAACCATTTGGAGACAAGGGCTCTTTTTTCTCTTTGTGCTTTGTTCGCAGTAACAGACAAACCTGAACAGTTCCCCCCACGCTCACCTCTATTTTGCAGCACACTGAGCTCCATTGCCATGAAATTGCTCAGCTTAGCCGGATAACTCTGTTCCTTGATTTGCTTGAGCTATCACAGTTTTATGTAGCTTTACAACATTTTCCTGTTTCTGAAATCTTCCTCCACCACCCCCCACATACATTCAAGAGATGTTTGTGTTCTGTAGAAATTCGAAGCTTTGAAAGGATTCTAGATTCAGACAGAAGGGTCTAAAATAACTCCTGGTGGGCGACCATGAAACCATGCCACAACAGAAACACAGACACAGAGGAAATAAAACTTCTCCTGGGAAGTAAGCTTGACAGGAGCCCAGTCCCAGTGTCCCTGACTTTAGATCCCATTGTCCTTACCTACTCCTGTATAAGTAAAACACAAAGCTAAGGTCTATGCAGTTATCCTAAGTGATAGTTCCATGAGGCTTATATATCTAAGTTATTTTAAGTTCATGTTAACATTGGGGTGAAGTTGGTGCAATAATACTTGCTTAGTGTACACATTGCACTGAGTTTGATCCATAAAATAGCAATTTAAATAAATAAATAAGTAAATGGTAGTTATAAGGCAGGTATAATCCACATGCCCCATAAAGATTGAGGATTGCAGAAATCAAAGGTCAGGGGATCATATGTTACCCAGATCACATGGGGGAGGGGAAAACATTGTACAAATCATATGAGGAAGAGGTAGACACTTCTTTATCCTGTGGGGAGGATGTGCAGACACTTCTCACCCAGGTCATGTGAGAGGGGCAGACCCTTTTCAGGTAATGTTGGAGAGGAGCAGACATTTCCCAAGTCTCATGGAAGAGAGGACACTGTTCAGGTCCCACGGGGAGGAGCATGTACTTCCCAGGTCGTGTGGGAGAGTAGCAGGCACTGCCCATGTATGTGGAGAGGGGAATGCACTATCTACATATGTGGGAGAAAGGTAGACACTACTCAGGTCACATGAGAGAAAGAATGGATTGGTAGAGTCATTCTCTTCCTATGTATTAGGCTCTCCAGACTTCTCCTCAGCACGTTATTACACAAGATGTTGGGAGCAATTTTGGGAGATTTGAAATTAAGTAAATTGGCTGTTTTAAGTAAAATAAACTGTTGGAAGAATATCAAATGTAGTGAGCTCTGTTTGGGGTAGAACAGAATCTGATCCTGACAATAGGAGATCACAGGCCCAAAGCAAGTGAGCTCTATTAACGCCCCTCCATAACATCAGGTTGAATTACAGATATAGGGCTTTTTGGCAGGACCTCCAAAGTTTGATTGGTCACATGAGGTTCTACTTTAATAGATCCAAGGTTTAAGGAACCAGAGAGCTGGCTCAGTGGTTAAGAGTACTTACTGTTCTTACATAGGACTCAGGATTAGTTTCCAGCACTTACATCATTGGCTCACAGCTATCTGTATCACCAGTTCTGAGGTATTCAACTCCGTCTGTGGGGACCATACGTGCACATGATGCATACACACACATGCAGGCAAGCACTCATACACGTAGAATAAAAACACTTTATCATATTAGATCTGCTTTCACTGCAAACTCTATTCTTTGCTGGCTGACATCAACCCTTGAGGATCGTCCTTCTCCATGTGTATTCCAGGGAAGCAAAAATGGGGGATAACCAGCCTCTAACAATCTTCCTTAAGGACACACCCCCAGGTTAATTATTCTTGTTCCTGTGATCACCAGACTGGACAGAAACAGTTTCCTTGGGGAAGGATTTGCTTTGGCTCCTGGTTTTAGAGGGCTTCAGCCCACCATGGCAGGAAGGGACAACCGAACAGTTCAGTTCATGAATGACAGGAGCACATAGCTAATGGCTCACATGATAGTAGACCAGGGAACAGGGGACAAGACAGAAAGTACACAGAAACAATTGATCCCCAGGAGTCCCCCACCCCATGACCTAATTTCTCAAGTTAAGCCCTATCTCCTATAAAGGTGCTACAACCTCTCAGAATATTGCCACCTGCCAGGATGCAACCATTTAACCCTTAAGCCTGTGGGGGGAGATGGTGGGGTTTAACAGTTACCATTCAAACAGGAACATGGCCAATGACGTAAAGCCTTCCACCAGGCCCCACTCCTGAAAAGTTCCACCACCTTCTAGCAGTGCTAGCAGTAAACCACAGCAAAATCACAATTGATCCAATGTCAAGATCAAACAATCACTCTGGCCTGTGAATTGCTGGACTGTAATGAAGTCCATTGCAGACATAATCCTGATCTTGAGGTCACTTCTAAGCAACCTGTGAGTAAGACCCCAAGGTCTTATTTAACTTGCTTGACTTGGAGGAAATTTTAGCTTAGCTGATCTCCAGAGTTCTGAAATCTGAGTCCTGTGATGCCCCCTTCTCTCTGGGAGCTTTCTCCTTCCCATCACTGTCTCCTCCCCCACCTTCTTTTTTTTTGTCTCCCTTTCCTCATCCTTCTTTCCTTTCTTCTCTTCCCCTCTTCCTGTGCCTAATTGCATAGAATGAGATTGGCCCAGCCCACTAACCACACTCATGGGGCTTGGTCATTGAGTGACTTCTTAAGGTGGACATATCCTTTGTATTAGTAGGCCTTGTTAAGGATACTGCCATGCTGGATCCAAATCTGTCCCTTTTATCTTATAGCTGCCACCCATCCTAGCCTCTGTCTTTTCTTCTGGGCTCTGATGACCCAACTGACTCCCTTATTTCCTCTTGCATTGTGTGTCATTCCATTTTCCTCACAGGCATCTCCGTACTTTCCTCAAACATTGATGCCTTCATTCCCCAGGGCTGACCATGCCCCCAGGACAGACCCACATACCATTCTTTATTTACAACCCCTGCCTGCTTCTCATACTTGAATAAACTTGGGACCAAATCTACTTTATCAACATGAAATTTGGTGGGCTCTGTGAGGTTGCCAGAGCACACCAATTAAAAAAAGAACAGATTTTTTAAAAAAGTGATGTTAAGGAAATTCAAAACCTGACTAATTGTCAGAGCCTGCAGGCCGGGGACTATAGATGATGAGAATACAAAAGATGCCTTTCTGGAAGAGAGAAAAGAATTTTAGAATATGTCCATGAAACGGCACCAGTGAAACTGTCACTAACTAAAATTGCCTTTGAGGGAATAAAAATGAAAGGGCTAAGAAAAGAATTAATCCTTAGCAGGCAGGCGGAGTTTTTTTTTTAATTCTGATTATGAGTCATAGTCAATGCTCTGTGCGTGCAAGTGTCCCTGAGTGCCTCTCCTTTGCAAGAGCAGTTATTTCGAGCAGTCCCCCAACCCCTGAAAATCAGTGGCAAGCACTGAAGAATTCAAAGCCCAGGTCCCATCAGTGTGTAGTTTCTCAGAGGCTGGGCATTCAGAGACCACAGCTGGGAGCCATTAGCCACACAAAGGAGAGCTGACCATGAAATTGCTAGCTGCCCTGATGGTTCTGCTACCCTGCTAAGGCTGACTTAGGCAGCTGCATGTGAAAGGCATCCTGTTTTTTCAGGCTGAATTTGCCCAAATGAGCCTGAATTTCCAATGTAAAAGATAGACTCCTAGACCCCAACAGAAGCCGGGGGGACAATGACTAGAACTAAATGCCACTACTCAGCTCTGTGACTTGACACCATTTCTTACTTGGACTTTCCTTGAGGGTCCACAAAAAATTATCATTTCCCTACACATAGGAAAACATAGGATGTAAAGAAAACAAACTTTAAAAAGTGAATGGAAAGAAAAGAAGTGTGGAAGCAGCTGGGAGTAAAAGCTACAGAGGGGAAAGTCAAAAGTGTGATAGAAATGAACACAGTTTTACATTTGAGTTCCCCAGTAGCACATGCAATGAGAAAAGGAGTAAAGGGTGAATAGCCTCCCTGACCAGCACTTGATAGTTTAACAATCCCACTGCAGACCAGCCTTCTCTCCCCTAGATCATCTACACACTGTCCCAGCTGGGATGTAGGTTCAATGGGACTTGGAGCACCATGCCCTCAAGCCAATGTTCTAATCCCTAGCTAATCCACCTGGCAGACTTGACTCTGCTGGGTTCTGTACCCTGTCCTTCAGCTCTGATGTCTTAACTTAAAAATATAAATATGTGCCCCTCAGCATCTCTAAGGAAGTAGTTCTAGGAACCTTTGAAGAGAGCAAAATCAGGGGATGCTCAAGTCCTTTGCACAAAAAGGTTGTATTTGTACATAATCCCATACATATCATCTCAAATACTTTTAATCTCAAAGATTCTTTATGACACCTAATACAAATCTTGTATAAATACCTGTTCTACTGTATTGTTTAAGGAACAGTAAGAACAGACATAACCACCATAAGCCCAACTAACTTTCCCCTTGCAGCCAACTGTGTACATGAATCTGGATCCTGAAGATGCAGAGGACCACGAGATGCTAACACTACAGAACTTTTCTTAAGTTCAGAGAATACTTGGAGGTCCACCACATGATACTAGTGGCTAAGTGTGAGTGAGATATACAAATCATACCTGTCCGCCTTCAGGGGACATGTGTGTGCACTCAAAACATGGTAGACTCCATTTTATAGTGGTAATAGGTTGTCTAAGATTGGGTCCCACCAGAAGCCAACAGTGATTCAAATATTTAAAAATAAGCATTTTGTTTGGGTTGCCCCCTGAAGCATAGTAGAGGAGAGGAGAGTACATCAGGAAGAAGGACAACTCAGTGTGTGTCCCAGGATGAAGAGGAAGTCATCGCCAGGCATTGCGAGTAGAACAGAGGAGACTTACAATCAGAAAGGAATATCCTCTGCCTGTCTCAGTTTCCCCATCGGCTACAGTGCCATTTCAAATTATGATGTCCATGGAGAGAAGAAACAAAAGTATAAAAGTGCCTGGGAACCATGGAACAGAAGCTGGCAGGATGGATGGGCTGGCCACATTGATGGGCAGGGCAGGATGACAGTGAGAATGAAATCTGGTAAACCTGGGAACCAATGCCACACTCTCAGGACCTGCCATCTCAGCTCTTGACAGTGCCTGAGTTCATTTTTATGACCGCGCATGCTCAAATCAGCTGTTTCTGTAATGGGCTCCTATGAAGACCAATTCCTTTTGTATTGTATTGTCAGGGAAGAAAACACATTTTTCTTTGTAAACACTTGGCAAACAACATGACATTCTTTTTGTAAGCTGCTGTTATATGCTTCCTATCTTTGACCACTCTACATCCTTTTGCTCTGGTTGCATGGCCAGAGCATGACTCTTTGTGGATGTTTGCCTCTCAGGGCTTTGACATCGAGACAGAGATGCCCATGGAGGAATGAATGGTTCAGCACTTGGATAGATACGGTCCAGGCTGGGATCTAGTGGAAGATTCCACTAAATCTAGAGTCCAGGTAACAGCTTAACCCAAAGTCTTGTTTTTTCCCAATGTAAATGAGTATAAGATCTTTATCTCAACACAGAACAGTTTGATAATTAAATATATAAAGCACTCATTTTGAGCATTAGAAATACAATAAGGGCCTAATAAATTTTTTTAATTCTTCTCACATATATTACATCCCCACTGCAGTTTTTCCCCTCTCCTCACCTCCTAGTCCCTCTCTCCTCTCCTCCTAGTCCCTCCCTCCTGTACCTCCCCTCTGCCCCAAATCCACTCCTCTTCAGTTTTCCTTCAGAAAAGGACAGGTCTCCCAGGAATATCAACCAAACATGGCATGTCAAGCTGGAATAAGACTAGGTACATCTCCTCATATTAAGGCTGGATTGTAGGCAGAGACTGCTTGTTCATTTCCAAGCTGCCCAGACCAGAATAATCAGATAGAAGCTATATTAATTATAACACTATTTGGCTGATGGCTCAGGCATATTTCTAGCTAACTCTTACGTCTTAAATTAACCCAACTTGATTATTCTGTATATCACCACAAGGCTGTGGCCTACCGGGAAGGTTCTGGCATCTTTTCTCCTTCAGTAGTTACATGGTTCTCCTTGACTCTGCTTACTTTCTCTATATCTCTGTTCAGATTTCCTGCCTGGCTTTATTCTGCCCTGCCACTGGATGAGGCAAGTCAGTAGGAGGAAAATGGTCCCCAAAGAAGTAAAAACAGCCCCTCTTCCACAGTTAGGTATCCCACTAGAACACCAATCTGCACAACCATAATGTATATGCCGAGGACCTAGCTCAGACCCATACAGAATCCTTGATTGTCAGTTCAGTCTTTGTGAGCCCCTATGAGCCCTAGTTAGCATATTCTGTGGGCCATTTTCTTGTAGTATCGGTGTCCTTGACCCCTCTGGTTTCTACAATCCTTCTACTCCCTCTTCCATGGGATTTCCTGAGCTCTGCCTGGTGTCTTTGGTTCTATGCTAGGTCTGGACTATCCAGAATCTGGTTCTTAACCCTCCGGACAGTGTCAGGCATGGCCTGCCTCTCATGGCGTGGGTCTCAAGTTGCACTAGTCATTGGTTGGCCACTCCCACAAGTTCTGCACCACCTTTACCCTAGCACATCTTGCAAGCAGAACAAATTGTAGGTCAAAGGTTTGTGGATGGGTTGGAGTCCCAATCCCTCCACTGGAAGCCTTGCCTGAATCCAGGAGATGACTGGTTCAGGCTTCATATAGAGTTTTCACTAAGGTCAACCCTGTAGATTCCTGGGAGTTTCTATTGCTCTGGGTTTCTACCTCTACCCAGAAATGTCCCCACCAATTTCAATCATCTAGCCCAGTATTTTCTCTGTCCATCCCCCTTCCTGTTACCTCTTGTTCTCATCCCCACCTGCCTCCATTCCACCCATGAAATCTATTCTATTTCCCCTTTCTAGGGAGATCCATGCACCACCACCCACACTTGAGAAAGGCTGGATAGATTTGAGTGGTATTCTTGGATATACATGAATATTTTATAAGTGGAAATACCCCATCATTCCATTTGATTATGGTTAATCTTTGTGTTCTAATTTAAAGACAATGAAAAACCCATATAGAACCAGTCTAGGATGGTGATAGAGAAAGAAAAGCAGACACCAAAAACAGTGAGAAAGCAACAGGGAAAGTTTGGATGAACTTTTCACAAAAATGCAGATGTTAAAAGTTGCTGCCATGTTGTACTGCAGCACCTTGTACCACAAGCCAGCAGCTGCTAGAAGCAAACATTTATAACTCTTTTCTGGCTTTCATTGCCCCATGTATGGTCACCATGTGAGGCAGGCAGAGAAAGTCCTGTAGAGTTAATTCTGCACAGGAAGATGTCTGTGACAGTGACGGAGCCTGTGGATGAAGGTCAGCACTACTTCCTCCATTATGTGGGGCAATGTGAGATATCCTGCCTATCATCCACATCAGGACCCTGGCAGGACTGAGCCTAGAAAAGCTGGCTGGATATCAGCACACCTGGTAATAGTTTTCTCTCCTAGCCTTTTGCAAGTTCCCCTTTCCCCAGAGATAATCATGGAACTGGTGTCAATTCTAATCCTGAAAAACACAACCCCAAGCACCATAACACCAAATGTTGAAATCCTGAAGGAGAAAAATCCTCAAAGCCTAAAGTCACTAAAAATCACAATCTCAAAATTCTAAAATCTGGCCAGCAAAGTGGCTTGAGGCAAAAGTGTTCATTGCACAAGGTTTAGAATCCAAGATGGACTCCCAGAGCTTACAGTGGTGGTATGGGAGGTCCTACTGTCTATGTGCTACTTTTATTGGTTAATGAATAAAGAACTGCTTTGAGCCTATAGCAGGGAAGAACAGAACTAGGTGGGGAAAGCTAGGCTGTATGCTGGGAGAGAGAAGGTAGAGGCAGAGAGAAGCCATGAAGCTGCCGCCAGTTGGAATCTTGCAGGTAAGCCACAGCCACATGGCAATACACAGATTAAAAGAAAAGGGTTAAATTCATATGTAAGAGATAGCCAATAAGAAGCAAGAGCTAATGGGCCAAGCAGTGATTTAATTAATACAGTTTCTGTGTGATTATTTCGGGGCTAAGGGACTGAGATGAACAGCCTCCTGTGTTGGCCTCCTCCAACACAGTGGAAGAAGAAAACTGACCCAGATCTGTCCTCTGATTTCCTTACACACATCACAGTAAGTGTGTGCCTATGGAAGCGTGTTGTATGCAAGTGCACATGCAAAAGATAAATGAAATAAAAACTCAATCTACAAGCCTCATCATCTAAATCATGAAAGCTGAAATCCTAAAAACTCATTTCTATGAGAAAAAAGTGGAGACGGGAGTATAAGAAAGGTAGAAAGCCAAACACTGGGGACTAGCCAGCTGAAAATGAATCATTCGTCTGCCTTGGCGATCCTTCCTGCTGATGAGTTCCAGGAGCTTCTAATGAATTAAAACCACATTTGCCTAAAGGGGCCCAGCGAGCCACTGGCTGGTTGGAAAATAATTATGTGCCTGGTAAGATGAGAAGAGACTCACGCGGCTGCATCAACAGGTCAACCTCTAGTGCCGTTCCCACTAAGTCTGTGGTCTGCATGGGAAAACATGGGAAAGGGGCATACAATCATCCCAGAAACACGGAAGCAGGGCACAGGAGATAGGACATGTTAATCAGGAATGCTCTGTCAGTGTGCAAGGTCTCACAGAAGAGTAGTAGAAAATGTTGTGGGCTAGTCTCCTAGAACAGAGATTCTCAACCTGTGGGTCATGACCCCTTTGGGCTCAAATCACCTTTTCACAGGAGTAACCAAAAATCATCCTGCATATCAGATATTCACCTTACCATTTATAACAGGTATAAAATTACAGTTATGATGTAGAAATGAAAATAAGTTTATGATTGAGGTTCACCACAACTTGAGGAACTGTATTAAATGGTCACAGCACTAGGAAAGTTGAGAACCACTGTCCCAAGAGAATGTCACTTTAAAAGAAAAGAGCAGCAATTTCTCAAGAGGGGAACCTCCAGAGCAGTTAAAACTGGCCAACTCTTCTGGACAACCTGCAGAAAATTACCCATAGTCCATCCCTGCAAAGGACTTTCTCATATGTCAGATTTTCTTTTCAATTGTTTCTTTTCTTGTTATTATTATTATTTTTTCCAAGACAGGGTCTCACTACATAGGTTTGGTTATCCTGAATTCACTGTGTAGACCAGGCTGACCTCAAACTCATAGAAATCCACCAGCCTCTGCCTCCCAAGTGCTGGGATTAAAGCTGCGTACCATCGTGCCTGGGGCTTTTTCCTTTTCAAGTTATTTTCTTACTCTGTAATTGTCTGCATTTTTGTTTAAAATTCACTACACTGCATCTTTGCTCTTGTCCTGATCCTGGAGGTGTAAGTTGTATGAGGATGTTTACAGAGCTCAAGTTTGATTTTGCTAACTTAACTTTCTGTGACTTCACTATGGCAACGCTGATTTGTGGATGTGTGTGGACAATTGTTGCAATTCCCTCGGTAATTAAAGAGATGTTTCCTGAGTCCATCTGCATCAGTAAAGATCAGTTTCCAGAGCTCAGTTTGGAGCGTGGGAAGTGGTGGCCTGCTGAAGCTTTTAACCATCTCCTCTATAGGACTTAGGTTGCTCATCACAAGGCTTCATATGTCTACAGTATCCAAACCGGGTACATAACCAACCACAGCAATCTACACTTACATATCTCAGCTCTGGCCAATTTCCTCATGGGTAGAAGAGATTTTCTGCTCCTGACTTTAATGCCATGGAACTATCATTAGTGCATCTGAGAATTCATGCTTGCAAAAATCTGTGTTTTTAATACTTATGTATTTGTTACTTTTTGTAACTGTGACATTATACATAACAGAAAAACTTAAGGGAGGGAAGATTTATTTGACTTATGGTTTTAAGAACTATGATTCATCATGGTAAGGCTGGCAGAGCACTTAGGCTTTGTCCTTGGCTATTGTGTCATAGAGGAAGTAGAGGACTTGGGCCAGAAGTGTTGCAGATCATATACCTCAGTGGCCTACATATACCAGCGAGGATCTGTTTCCCAAAAGTTCCAAAATGATGCGGCTTTTGGGGGGCCAAGTGACCAGACACATGAGTGTATGGTGAACATTTCAGGTACAAACCCTGACAACACACAGCTGTCATCAGTATATATGAAAGTTTATATTTGCCAAGTACATGTATGTTGTTAATGCCTATGCTATTTTATGTAGTGACTTCTGGAGTATCCTGTCATGTTTTGCTCAAGTAGATTCTTTTTAAAATGTAAACAAATGGCATGTAAAGAACGTTCTATAACTTTTACAGAATTATTTTTCACTTTAAAGATTTTGATTTTTTAATATTTCAACATTTAAGGAAATGCTATTAGATATTACATCCACAGGATTATATTACAAACATATTGAAAGAATCTCCCAATTAAATAGCTTGTACCCAAATCCTCATCTGAGTCAGCTTTGCGAGGAATCCAACAAAGACAGATAATTATACCAGTAAAAATATTTCAGATGACCAATATACATCTGGATTGAAATGTTATGACTTGAATATAAAACGTTCTCCTATAAAAAGTCTGCATAAGGATGGCTTGGTCCCTAGCTGGTGAAGACTGTTTCTTATTAGCTCTCTCTCCTCTCCCTCTCTCCTTCCTCCCTGTCCCTCCCTCCCTTCTCCTCACTCTATCTGGTATCTTCTCTGATTCTCATTCCTTATGTCAGTGTATCTCTTCTTAAGCCTATCTTTGTCTCTGACTTGCTCCTTATCTCTCTGTCCTTCTGACATTATTTTTTCTCTGTCTCCATCTATGTCTCTCCCCCCATCTATCCTTGTTTCTTTCTTACTTCTGTGTATTTTGGGGTAAGTATCCTCTGTAATGGGCTCTCTCCACCATGATATCCTACCTCATCATGGGCTGAGAACTCACAAAGTAAAGAACCATGATCTCAAAACTCTGAAATCATGAACTAAAAGAAACCAACCCCACTACTTAAGAGATGTATTTTGTCACAGAAATGCAAAGTCTGAATAATACAATACGGGTGAAAAGAGCATTTTTCATCACAAGCAGAAATAAGACTTCTCAGGTGAAAGTTTGCATAGAATAGAATTTGTTGAAAGAAAGCAATAGTTTTCCCATTTATATAGCTCATGACTTTAGAATGAGGGAATAATCTTTTTTTTGACATTCAGCACAGCTGACTTTGGGGTATACACTTGTAATCCCATAATTTGAGAGGCAGAGGCAGAAGGGTTACAGTAAGTTTGAGTCTAACCTTTTCTATATAGCAAGCTCCAGACCAACCATAGCTACATAGCCAGACTCTATCTTAGAAATATAAAATAAATTATACATAGAGCACAGGGTACACACTTGTAATCCCACAACTAAGGAGGTAGAGGCAGAAGGATTATAATAAGTTTGAGCTTAGCCTGGTCCACATAGTGAACTCCAGGTCAGTCATGGCTATATAGCTAGACCTTATCTAAGAACTACAGTCTAAAATAGATATTGAATTCTGTGCTTGGCATTAATTCTTTTGCATTATTTCAATGAAATATAATTTTCACCCAATAAATGTATACATTTTACAGTTTGATGAAGTTTGTCAGATGCATACTGTCTGCCTGTGAAACACTGGACCAACAGAGCCCACAGTTTTATAACCTTGCAGTCAGTCTTCACCCATTCCCACCCCAGGCAAACAGATTCATTTTCTGCTAGTGTAGCTCAGTGAATTTTGACCTTAACACATGAATTCAGCCAAAAAGGTGAGAGCAAGATTTTAGAAAATACATTGCTATTACCATGAGTCATCCCTTATCAGAATCATTTATAGTCCTCACTTCTGTGAGTCAGAGAGAAGAAAGAAAGCCAGTTTCAGAACTTAGGAATTTTCTCTCAACTCTACTAAAACAAAGTAAAGGATAGAAAGGGAAAAGCAAATAAACGGTGGGATTGATTTGAAACTTGGAATGAGTTCTGCTGTCAAAATTCCAGCAACACAAACCTGAGACCATTCATTAAATTTGAGAAAACACTTTTCATATAATTGGATCTTTCTTCTAACGTTTTAGGCTTTTAACAGTCATATTCAATTACAGCCAAATCTTTAACTCTTCTGTGTGTAAGCCCCAGGGCACAGGGCCTGTGAGGGACTTGTTCAATTAGTACTTGTAGGGTCGTTCCATGTGCTGAGTGGTGTCCTGTCCCTGTGATAGACAGGAAAGGTCCCTATGCATGGAGATACATAATAAAATGTCAATATACAACAACCAGGGGCAAACCTGTGCTGCTGTAGATTTTAGTAAGGGACATAGCCCTGGAGACAACTGGAGAACAGCCCTGGTAGCTGATTCTGAATGACATGAATTAAGCTAGAATACTACCAATTGAAGGAAAGACAGAAGAAGAGAGAGAATCATCTGTGAGAAGGCTTTGTGATTACAACAAGTGACCAAAGCCAGAGAAGGAAAGAATGGTTTGATAGGTCAAGGTATGGGGAGGGCAAAGTATACAATTTTAGATCCGTCAGGGGACAGGATCACAGTGTGATTGACCGTGGGAAGCAGGATTTCAGGAGGGCTTTTCTTTTCAAACATTTGCTCATCAGGTGCCATGAGGTGGATCAGGTTGTTGAGCAGCAAGAAGCAAAAGCCAAGCAACAGTAACAGTGTCTTGGATCTGGGGTTGCAGAATGGTCAGCAGTACATCCACTTGGGAATAAAGTTAGAAGACTTAAGAATAATAGCCACAGTTTATCACTGGATATATCTGAAGTCTACAAGGAGGTACCAGAGATGCAGGTTCAGAATTTACTAACTTGTATGCTCTATTTAAAGGCAAAGGACTGGAGGTGGTCAAACATACAGAAGGAAGGAGAGGGTGACATTCTGCCTGTACAAGACAAAGAACGGTAGAATCCAACAAAGGTCACAGGAGGGGTTGGCCAGTGGGCTTGGAGCAAAATTAGACAACCTCATTGCAAAAACTGAAAAACAAAACAACCCCAGAACTATTTATCTGGAAAAGTAAATCTTAGGGGGAAATGTTTGTAGTGACTAGTGACCACCAGTCACTGGCTGGGGGTGGGGAAGGTCACGAATCATATTGGGGTAGCCTACCAGGGGTAGCTGTTGGGACACTTAGCACTGTGGTACCATCTTGTTTAAGTCCATCACAGACAGCAACTCCCCACCTTCCACATGCTGCCCTGTTTTCTGCTTTGCACTGAGGAACATGTGGTTCCCTTTCAGCATTTGCTTGCCTTCCATCTTTTATCCACCCTCATAGCGCTAATGAAACGAGGCTTGGCATAGTCACCACTCAGCAAACTTTTGATCAACTTCAGAATTCATGATGCGGGCTCAGTTCGAGAAGACTTGAATCTCAGTGTGTGTGCTTGTTGGGAGAAAATTTCCCGGGTGGGCTAAGGCTCATTCCTGTTTCATTGTACATATTTGTTCTTAGGAAAACATCCTCCTAAGCAGCTCAAAACCAACAAATATAATATGTCCCAGGAGAAGTCACTTGGAAATAACTATGGTTCAGACATGTGGTATCGTTCCCAAGCCCTGGCATTGTGTTCTTCCTACATGTGTGCCTCAATTCTATATAGCTTTCCTCATTTTCTCAAAACCCACTTAGGCTAAATGAGAAGTGCTAGTTAAGAGCAAAGCTGTTTTTGTTTTTGTGCTGTGGTGTAAGATGGGTTTCTGACCATCACTAGCTAGACCATGAAGTTCACTGGTGAGTTTCCTCTAACAACAATCTTGTTTCTCCATGTTTCTATGAACTTTGGAGGAAAAGCACATTTTTAATTGCACAGAATTCACTGCTTATTTTATTGATTGTCTTTGTCCTTTAACTGGTGACACAGCCATCTGATGTCATAGCAGAGGAATGCTAACCTCCCCCAGGGAGCTTTTCAACCATGTTTGAGCAATTGGAAACAATCTTGTCAATATGATTCAACTCCAAAAAAATTAACAACACAAACATTCCCAGGGGTGGCCTCTGCCCTTGCCTACGGCTTGGCCTTTAGGGAGGAATGCGGATAGCGGCTTAGTACCCTGGGAAGTCACAGGCAATTGTGATACCTTCAAGCCAAGAAAAAAAAGGAGACAAACACATTTTCTTTCCAGTTCCTTGGTATTTCCTAAAGTCTCCTTTCTCAAAGGGCTGAGCTGGGCTGCCTCTTTCACTTTATTTGCACAACAGTTTGCCACATGATGATATGTATAAAGAGAGAGATGGGTGGCCAGTGGCCAGTCATCAACCAGTGCAGTCTGAAAGAACAGAGCCCTGCTTCCTCCACTGCGCTCTGATGGTACTGGGAATTCCCGGGCATCTGGTTTTCTTTCCTACCTTCAGCTACCCATCGACTTTCCTGACACACGTCCTTTCCATCTACCCCCTCCCGTCCTGCCCGCATCGGTCTTTCTGCCCACACCGGCTTCTCTCCAGCATCGTGTTGTGTCCCCAAGGGGCATGCCAGCTTTGATCCCTCTCTACATCTGTTGTAGAGAAGTGTCAGTGGACCATGTTTACCTTCTTAAATTACATATTTACTCAGTCATTTGGATTGGTTACTTTCCCAGCATGTTGTTGCAAAGCATGGTGGGCTTCCTTAGCTTGTTCTTTTTTTTCTTCTTAAGAAAAGAAACACTTGACACCCACACAGGCTGCTGGCCAACCTGGCATATTCTCTCACTGTGTGGCAGGGCTATATGGTCCCCACCAGACGTTAAACATAGGACACTGCCTGTGCTAGATAGTTTTGTGTCAACTTCACACAAGCTAAAATCATCTGAGAGGAAAAAACTTCAGTTAAGAAATGCCTCCTTGCCGGGTGGTGGTGGCTCACGCCTTTAATCACAGCACTCGGGAGGCAGAGGCAGGCGGATCTCTGTGAGTTTGAGACCAGCCTGGTCTACAAGAGCTAGTTCCAGGATGGGCTCCAAAGCTACAGAGAAACCCTGTCTCGAAAAAAAAAAAGAAAGAAAGAAAGAAAGAAAGAAACGAAAGAATGAAAAAGTAAATAAATGCCTCCATAAGATCAGGCTGTAAAGCATCTTCTTAATTAGTGATTGATGGGGAAGGACCTAGCCCATTATGAGTGGTACCATTCTGGGCTGGTGGTCCTGGGTTCTATAAGAAAACAGGTTGAGCAAACCATGAGGAGCAAACCAAGAAACCACACTCATCCATGGCCTCTGCATCATCTCGTGGCTCCAGTTTCCTGCACTATTGAGTTTTGGTCCTGACTTCTTTTGATGATGAGCAGTGTTGTGAAAGTGGAAACCAAATAAACCCTTTCCTCCTCAAGTCGCTTTCGTCATGGTGTTTCATGGCAGCAATAGAAACACTAAGACACTGCCCACTCTTGGCATTTTGACCTCTAAAGTTGTGAGCCAAGTAAGCCTCCTTTCTTTATAAAATACTTGGCCTTGGAGATTTCATTATGATGTTATAAATTAGGTGTTTACTTGCTAGGAAAATGAGGTAGCAAGTGGATATTACAGTCAATGAGGCAGAATGATTTCTTCTCTCACTACTGAGTCAGTATCTGTGAGCACATGTGCGTCCTCTGAAAATTCCCTTTACAGAACCCAATGCCTTGGGCTTTAAAGCAGCTCCTCTCCCTAGGAATGGCCCTCGATATTGATGACCAATCTGTCTCTAACTCCTATCACTTCTATTCTCCCTAAATCCCTTTCCCTCCATATCCCTTCTGCCGCCACCCCTAGATCAAGCAACTATCTACTCTTACGGAGTTGAGGTGACCACATCTTATTTTATTCCTTCCAATGACTATGCTGCCACTGTAGTCTGGCTTCTTTGATCTGGCCCTGGGGTCTCCCAGGTTCTGTCTCTTTTACCTTTTACCATCTTGATTGAGGTCCCTTCAACCAGCTTCTTCTGGAGGCCACACTGACAGATTCCTCCTACTGCAGGCAAATGCCCTGCTCCCTATTAGCCCAACCCTTTTCACTAACTGTCCCCTCTTCCTCGAAAGCCCTCCATTTCTCTGACTTCTACCTCCTCAGTTTGTTGCTAGGTCCTCTCAAGCCTTCAGGTCTGGAGTTCACCATCCACCCTTCTGCTCTAGGGTGCCTCTTTTGTTCCTCCATGATGGAGTTTGGCGCATTCTCCAGTTTCCATTATTCTCCAAAATGGCCCCTAATGTGACATGTTATGTCACAACAGTCCTGGCGACATGCTTGGCAAAAGTAGAGGCCACACTGTGCTCAAAATTCCAGCCTACCGCCCAGCATATAGAATACAGTCAGTAAATAGCTGATGAGTTTTTAAGTGGGTCACCTGGGAGGGCATGAAAGAACATTTTATATATATATATATATGAGATATATTCTCACACATATGTATTTTTCCTCTCATATATGTATATACACATATTTATATGAATAAAAAGACTACATTTTCAGGGAAGAAAGGGCATAGAAGAAGGGTAAGAGTGGTAATGGGGAGAGAAGAGGGGCAAATACCATGTTTTCTTTTCTACCAGAATCTAGATTTAACTATCTATACACTTGCATATATAGGCCATGAAAGCAAAAGGAGACTATGAGGGACGAAGGAGAACCAGCAAGAAGTAGGAGCGGGATAAGGAAGTGCGTTTACAAGCTAGTCATCTGCAAGGGAACAGAACCTACCTGGGAAACTCTGTGCTTGATGCCAAAAGGAAGTTTGGCTTACTCCTCACCACACAGGGAAGGCAGCACACAGTCCTCTGAAGAGATGTTGAAGGACTATAGTTAAAATGATGGATGCCCCTCCAGTAGCCAATGCTGCCATCAAGAATTAGCCAGAAGAACAGGAAGCTTCCAATTAGCCACTTTAACAGCTGATTCTTGGTCTCATACTATAAACTAACATTTTATTCTATTTTTTTAATATTGAGAATTAAATCTTCCGCATGTTGTGCCAGCACTGTACCATTGTGCTGTATTCTGTGAACTGTAACTCCAGCCCTTTTGACTTTTGCCAGGAGAAAAGGTTTTACTAAGTTGTCTGAGCTGGCCTTGAATTCGCTCCATAGCCCTAGGTGGGCTTGAATTTGCAATTCTCTGCCCTCTTCATCCTTAGTAGCTAGTGTTACTAGTAGCCTTAGTAACCATGCCATTAGGCACAGTTCAAATAGTACTTTTTATAGAAATCACAAGGCTTATTCTTCTCTACAGTTCTATGAAGTGTTCATATGGTACCCGTTTCAGAGCTAAATGTGTTGTTTGAGGTCATGCATCTATGAGCAAAGTTGCGGAGAACTCTTGTAACGGGGAATGGGGTCTAATGGGAAAAATCGCTTTCCTGGGGATTCATTCAGCATGGGCGATTATGATTCACTCATCCTCTGCTCTCCCAGGTTCCCACCTTTCTCTGCTCCCACCAGAAGCTACACAATCGGTGACACTTTGTGGGGAAAGTGCTGAAAACTGCCCAACAAGAGCTCTTTGAAGTATCTCCAGCTTCTGCACTCCCTAGCGGACAGCCGCTGACCTCGCTAATTCTGAATTCTCTCTGGGCTCAAAAGTTGGCAACCTCTTTGAAGTGATGCTGATCCTGGAACGCTATGAAAATTTTCTCAAGAGGCTGAGCTGGACTACACGGCTTCTGAGAATCCATCTTCCATGTGCGCACAGAAGGCCTTACACTCAATTCTGGCTGGGGTCTGCCCTTGGCTCCTGCAGCTAAAACAAGTACATTGACCTACAGAACTTGGTTCTGGGTCCACACAGATGATAAGGAGTTGACAGTCAGTTGGGGAGTGCTTATGAGATACGATGAGGTTTGAGAGGTGGGTGGGAGGAGTCTGATCTCTAAGCTTAACTAGTCAAGGAAATAGACAAACAGAAGGGTCACATGACTCATTCAGAGCCCACAGCACGGAAGTACAGAACCAAGGTCAGATTTCGAGAAACTCCACTTCCCACTCAGCACTGCTGACAGCCTCCCACTCACACAGCCTGACCCGCTGAGGTTGTATTTTTCCCTGTGCCAATCAAGATAGCTTTGCTTTGGCAATGTTAGAGTAACATTTGTTGTGGCTGGTGGTAAAATATGTCTATTTTCTTTTTCTCTCTCTCCTGGACTATTCTCAACATCCCACAAACCTCCTGTCACCCTCTCTGTGTCTGGAACAATTCCCACCCTAGCTTTATACTCCCCCTCAGGTGTTATCTCGTTTCTTTGCTATGTTTAAAAGAAACCTCATTTTTCTCTGCAGTATCCTCAGCACAGCATGCAAGAGCAAAGCTCAGAAGCCTCTGCCACCTCTGGACTTCCATCTTTTTGTTTGTTTGTTTGTTTTTGTTTTTTGTTTTTTTGACACTTGAAATAGAACAGCCAGTGTTTCTATACATGATGTCTGTGCTGTGAAGTTCATTGCTGGGCTCTGTCTCCATTTCTTGACTTCCAAGAAGTTCTGGGTACTGTAAGCCATGCCCTGCTCCTTCAGCATCTCTGATGGTGGCCTTCCAGTTTCTCATGTTCCCTTCTCAGGTTGCTTTGCTAGTTTTCCATCTTTCCTCCATAGCTGGTTTCTCCTTTCTGGGACACTAACTTTTCAGGTAATGTCTCCAAACCTTGAAAATGGTCCTGCATATCAATAGTTTCTACATCTCTAGATCCATCTGCTCCTTCCTTGCGACTAAAGCTTACATAGCTACCAACTGTCCAGAATCCTCACTGGTATCTTGTAGGCACAGGGAGCCTCTTGCCTACTCCACCAGCCCCATCTTTTCTCCTTTCATTGCCATTGCTGCCCTCTTCCTCCAGTGGCTCATCTTAGCAGTCTCAGTATTACTCCAACACTCTTCTCATTTCTTGCCCTCAACTCATAGTAGAACATGTGGACATGCCCCAAGTTGGTCATGCTTTTGCCACCCTATGGTTGTGGTGGTTTGAAAGAAAATGGCCCACAAAGAGAGTGGCACCGTTAGGAGGTGTGGCCTTGTTGGCGAAGGTGTGGTCTTGTTGGAGGAAGTGTGTCCACTATGAAGGCAGGTTTTGATGTCTCGTATATGCTCAAGCCATGCCCAGTGAGACAGTTCACTTCCTGTTGTCTTTGGATCAATATGTAGGAATCTCAGCTCCAGCACCGTGTCTGCCTGCATGCCGCCCATAGTTGTCATGCTCCTCACGATGATGATAATGAACTAGACCTCTGGAACTGTAAGGTGCCACCACAGTTAAATGTTTTTCTTTATAAGAGTTGTTGCTATGGTCATGGTGTCTCTTCACAACAATAGAAATCCAATTTAAAATAATGGTTCTCTACCATATTCTCTATGGTTTGTGCAAATAAAGTCCTAGCTGGTCCGCCTGGTAGATCACACCTTGCACATTTGCATTCATGTCCACACAGAAGTCAACCTGATCCCAGAGAGATGACATTGTTGACATGAGACTTCTGAGCTCAGTTTCCCTGAGATCTATGTCTCTCTCGCTCCCCCTGCTGAGTATGACATGGAGCTTCTGTCCCTCTGAGCCCAGCAGCCTCTCACCACATCTCACTCAAACACTGGTTCAGGGTGTTCACAGTTCCCTAGATACACTGCAGTCCATGCACTCTGACCCTTTGTAGAAGGTACACTTCCCTCAAGTTTCCATAGAAATCAAACTTTCTCAAAGAAAAAAAAGCTTAAATTCCCATGTTGAATATTTTTCCTATATTCAACATCAGTATTATCATGTTTTGTTTGTTTGTGGTGTGTGCGTGGTATATGTGTACATGTGTGTGTGATTAGTGTATGTGTAGTTTATAAGTGTCATGTGCAGTTTATTGTATATATGTAGTTTGCGCATATGTGTCATGTGCATGGTTTGTGTCCTGTAGTGTATATTGTGTGGTGTGTGTATATGGTGTGTATGTTCTCTGTGATGTGCGTGTAGTTTGTGTGTATTTGCATACATGTGTGTGTAGTTTGTACGTATGTATTGTATGTGTAGTATAGGGTGTTTGTGTGTTGACTGTGTATGGTGTATATGCTCTGTGTGGTATGTTTGTGGTTTCTGGAGGTGTCTTGTGTGTTTTTTTTTAAATGTGCAGTATGTTTTGTGTGTGTAGTTTGTATGTGTGTGTCATGTGGGCTATTTGTGTGGTGTGTGTATGTTCTCCGTGGTGTGTCTGTGGTTTGTGTATGGGGATGTTTTGTGTGTGTGGTGTGTGTGTGATATGGAATGTTTTGTGGTGTGTGTATATGGTGTGTATGCTCTGTGTGGCATGTATGTGGTTGGACGGGGTTGTGAGGGGAGAGTTGTCTGTGTGGTATGGTGTTTTGTGTGTATGTGGTGTGTGTGAGTATGTGGTGTGTGTGTGTTATAAATGGTGTATGTGTGTGTGTTGTGTGGTGTGTGTGGTGTATTATGTGTGGTGTGTGTGTGTGGTATGTGTGGTGTATGTGTGTATGGGGTATGTGTGTGTGTGTATGTGTGTGGTATGTGTATGGAGTGACAGCTTCTATTTTCCTTGGTGGAAAATCCCAATGTCTTGGATATTTTCATGACTTCTATGTACATTATATTATATGATTATCCCATCAAAGTTTTAATTCAATAATAGTTACATTTTAATCGGGAAAAAAGAAATTAATTTTTCTTTCTTCAACTTCGGTTGGAAATGTCACCTTAGCAAGGCTACTTCTGCTTGCTTTATTTAGAAAGGTAACTTCCAAAGCCTGCTCCCCGGCTCCCAAATACTCTATTGCCCTTCTTTTTCTTCATAGCATCTGTCCCATCTAATTAGATAGGGCACATGTAAGCCATTAAAGGCTGTGTCCCTGATGATGCGGCCTTCAGCTACCATATTAACTCTGTTATGTCAAATCTCCGCTCTAGTCCCTGCCATACTCCTGGCACCTGACACGGCACCTGCCTGTGACAGACCGGTCCTTGCTCCTGACAGGGCACCTGCTTACGACAGACTGGCCCGGGCACCTGACAGTACCTGCCTGTGACAGAATGCTTTGGTGCAACAAGGAAGTTGGAAAGAGAACACAAAGATCAGCCTCCATCTCTCCAGCAGTCTGCCTTTAACCCACTCTTTTGATACATTGTTTCTATTTTGCTTTTACTCTTTCAGAATTTCCCCACACATGCTCTCCCAGGCATGTGCAGGCTGCAGCTCATGGGCCATGTGTAGCCAAATGCATGTGGGGACAGCTATGAAAGCAGTCCCAAACAAAGTTTTAAACCTAAATAGAACATAAGAAGGGGTTTCTGCACAGTTTTTTGTGACTCTCTTGTATGATTCTTTAGTGCCAACTTTATTGGGGACAACAATGTATCACAATATCAAAAGGTTTTACACACCTGGAATAAGAGCAGTATTTCTCATATATTTTTATTATACATTATAACTTATAACTGTCATGTATCATTTTGTGGTTGCATGATATTCTACTATGTTGATCTATGATAATTAAATTTGGAATTTCTTTTGCCGTTATAAATAATGCAAACCTCCTTATACAGCTGTCTCCCACATATCTTTATGTATGCCCCTAGGAGAAGTTTCTCAAAATGGAAATTTCTAGGCCAGCAAAAGGTAACATTTAATCAATGTTCTGCATTAGGGTGAAATTTGAATTGGGGGCTAGATGGGGAAACTCACTTCCACTTCCTGTTGCTTCCTGGATGTATGATTATCATAAGAGCCAATTCACTGTCGTTTCCTAGGTGAATTTCAAAAGGTTGGTGTGGATTCATTCTTCTTCGTTGTGGGCCAAGACAAGAGCATGTATCCATCCACCCAGAAATCATTCCTATATCACAGGTAAGAGTGAGAAAGGGTTCTGATAGGCCTGTAAGGACACACAGTCAGAGGGTGGTCTTGGCCTGCTACTTACAGGACTATGGGAAAGTGTTGAGTGACTTCTCTGCATCTCCATGACCCTTATTGTAAGGACCAGGTTAGAGTCAGTGATTAAAGAGCCGAGTTCCCTTCCAGATCTGAGAAGCAACAAGTCTGTGGAAGTTTCAGTGTTCCAAAGCATCCCACTGTACTTCTTACAAAGCATCAACCCCGTAGTTCTATTGGGCATTTCCTCAAGAAAAACAGAAAGCACATGTCTGGAAGAAGTCTTGGGCAAAGAATGTTTCTACCAGCTTTACTGATAATAACCACAAAGAGCAAGTCAACCAGATGCCTATCAATGGGTATATTCGTGGACTCCTATGTAATCCCTGAGGTACATGCACTGATGCACACAGCCACATGCATAAATAGGCATACATACAAATGTGCTGAGTATCAATCTAGATATTTGGTCTCCAAAGAGTAATTGTAATGAGAAAAAAATGCATTACTAAACTGTAGAATATTGAAGGAGGTTGAGGGAAGATGAAATTTTTTAAATCCAAGCTAGTAAAGTTGTATAAGCTATTTTGAAGCAATAATCCATGACCACAAGGTCTAATAACAAAAGACACCAATCTGAAGCTGAACAGACAGGTGCTGAGCAGACGTCCCTGCAAAAGGGTTTGCTCGTTTTTTAGGTTAAGGCTGGAGTGGTCTTTGAGTCAGCCTGGGGTTCAAAGAGTCTTTTGTGGTAATTTCCATCATCAGACAGCACTGAATGGTAACTCATCCTTCACAGCCCCCTTGTTTTATTTGTTTTTGTTTTCATAAGACTTGACAGAAACAATTTATTTTGATTCTGACAACTACCACATGTGTGAAAGAAGCCTTGAAACACTCTCGTGTAAGTGAAGCACTAGAACTGACAAGATTGATCTATTGGTGCTGGAAGTTAGAATGTGCTTGCCATGGGTCAATGTAGGAAATTTGATTTGGAAAAGACTCAGAGAACTGTCTGGAATGACGTGAATATTCCTCATGTTTTACTTAGTGGTGATTATTCATAGGTGTACCCACTGACAAAACTCATTGACTCAAACACTTGTTTTATATGTACAACTCTGAGTTTCTGTTTTAAGCACAGAGTACCACTGGAGGCTGGGGAATTGTGTGGAGGAATTCAAAGCATACTGTCTGCAATTTGAAGGCTGCACCCAGGGCTTCAGGGAGCAGAACTTTGTGGCCAGGAAATGGAAAGTTCAGTTTGATGTTCTGAATTTGTGCTAGATCCAGGCCTCCCTGTGTCTTCTGAGCAACCTCACCATCCTGCTTGAAAAGGCCTAGGTGAGAAATAAACACCACCTTGGGGCTAAAGAACAGAATCCATGTCTTTGGAGTCTCCCATTAAAATCCCACAAGAAAAAACACCAAGTTTAACCCTAGTACAGATGTTCAGGGCAACTGCACCAGGCTGTGTCCTTGACTGCTGGCTTGGAGATGTCCTGAAACTGCCAATATGCTTTATCTCAGTTTTACAAGAGCTAAGTGCTGGAAACCACAGCCAAGAACAACCCTTTCAGACTACAGAAATGTGTTTTCCAACTGATGGTGGGATGAAAGCTTACAATCTTTGGGGGGAAGTCCGCACAGCTGCGCAATTATCTTGGTAATCCCCCCTTCCTAAGAAGGAGACATGGAGGCCAGAGATAGAAATGCTAAACAAACAAATATCAATTGGGGTAATTCCAGGAGTACGGAAAATCCACAGTGTGTCTGTGTTCTGCCCTCTGGGAACGGAAGAGCCACCTGGCACTGATGCATGAGCCGCATACCTGTACCATCATGGTCAGTTCTATCATGATCTGCCCATAGACCATTGGTTTGTAACTTCTAAATCCACCTCTCCACATGTGGTTTGTGTTTGCTTTACAGATTTCACCCTAATTTTAATTCACTTGGCTGCATGTTTATGTGTATGTGAGGGGACAGAGGTTAGCATCAGGTATTTTCCTTAGTCACTTTCTACCTTATTTCTGAGACAGAGTCTCTCTCTCTTTCTCTTTCTTTCTCTCTCTCTCTCTCTCTCTCTCTCTCTCTCAGTTTGTAGGCCATTAGTTGACTAGACTGACTGACCAATGAGCCCCAGGGGTCCTCTTATCTGTCTCCCTAGCACTGGGATTAGAGGCGAATGCCACTATGCCTGGAGTTTTACATGGGTGCTGTGAATCTGAACACAGGTCCTCATATTTACACAGCAAGCACTTTATCAATTATACCGTCTCTCCAGACTGAAGATACATTTAATGTACCCAGTTACCAGACATCATAGCTTAGCCTAGCTTGTCTTAAATATGACAGAACTCTGACCTGGGTGGAACCATTAATACAAATACTATAATAAATATGGAAGATCTCATGCAATTCATTGAAAGCTTGTATCCAAAACTGTTATTAATGCAGTGTCTATCAGTAATTAGACCACTGACCTTCATACCTCTGTGGCTGTCTACACTGCCTGGTCTACACTGCCTGGCATCTTAAGTGAAGTGTGGTAGGATATGTCACTTGCTGAAGAGAAAACCCACACTCAAAATGTCAAGTACCACGGCTATTAAAAGTGTTTTGCTTTTGAACCATCACAACAGGAAAATCTCAAGTCCAAGTAGAATCAGCTGGTCTAGGCAGAGTCTTCATTAACACGGAAAACACTGCCGTATAATACTGCTTTTAGTTTTCTTTTCTGTCAATTTATCATAAAAGTTTCCATGAGAAGACTTTTATTAGAAGCAAAGTGTTTCATAGTATTATCAGGTACTTTTTCAATCTTCTGTTACTAAAAATAGACACAGGATACATTGGTAGAAAATGCTACTTAATGATTTTTTTTACATTTTCATTGTTCCTTTTATTTATTTATTAAAACTAATAGTTATAATATGGCTATACTAATATATATAATAAGAATATAATTAATAAGAATGTAATGGTAAATAAATTAACTGTGTTTATTATATATTGTTTATTGTGATTTTATTATCATTTATTTTAATTAATTAATTTTCCAGCACCATCTGTTTCCCCTCCCAGTCTCTCTCCCAACCAATCTTCTTCCCCCTCCCATCCACTCCTCATCTTTTCTTTTCAGGAAAGGGCAGGACTCCCATGTATATCAGTCAGCTATGGCATAAGAGGTTGTAGTAAGGCTAGGCATCTCCTCTTCTATTAAGGCCGGATGAGGCAACCCAGTCAGAGGAGAAGGCCCCAAAAACAAATAAGAGAGTCAGAGACAGCCCCACTGTTAGGAGTCCCACAAGGAGACCACGTTGCACAACTGTAACATCCTTACAAGCTCTCTGGCTGGAAGTTCAATCTCAGTGACCCCCTATGATCTCAAGTTAGTTGATTCTGTGGGTTTTCTTCTGGTGTCCGTGTCCCCTCTGGCTCCCACAATCTTTCATTCCCCCTCTTCCACAGGATTCCCTGAGGTCTGCCTAATATTTGACTGTGGAAGACTAGATTTTTTGAAATAGAAGTTTCTTTTTTTAATCCACTTAAAGTGAGAGATCTAGCTGACTCCTAATTTAGCAGTGATTTATGGGAAAAGATGGAAGGTTAGGCCAGATTTCCCTATTTCCCACTTTTTAAAACTTACTGCTATACACGTCACCTTCATCATTAAAGTCACTAACATCATCACAGAGCACAGGCCCCTAAAATGAACCCCTCCTAGCAAACTGGCCTTCTCCTCAAAGATGAAAGTTGAACTGAAACTCACCTTTGTTCTCCATCCAGGGAGAGCAGAGGGAAATAGAATCCCGAACACCCAGAAGTTAGTTAGGTCTTCAATCACCAACAGCTTGTTAGCAAAACAAAATGGCAAGGCAATTGCAGGAGACCACACTGTTTGTAGGCGCAAGACACCTAGGAAACAACAGCACTACAGATGGGCAAGGAGGCAGAGTTTTGTGTGATAGGCATGTTCTCAGGTGACCACAGACCTACTGAGAGAACACCGTTTTATGGATCCTGAGTAAATGGAAGGAAACAAAAGAGATTTCAGGACTCCAGACTAAGTTCATGTCACACTCACATTCGTCACATTTGCCTGATGGCCCACCAAGGACAGGCCACTGACAAGCCACAAATCAAGTCAGAGGTGGTCCGCCATCTCTCTTGGTCAGCAGATTCTCATAAAGGTCAAGCCCAACACATCTGGATATTCTTGACATTTGGGGAGTTGGCAAAAATCTCAAGGATGGCTGGATGATTTCATTAGTGTGGGTATTTTGTCAAGATGTCAGTGAACATGACTAGCTAAAATGAGATGAAGAGCAGTTGTGCACACCTGTATAGTAGGTCTTTCTTGTCAGACTTTCTTTGCACCACCAGCCCCCAAATAATGATATGGAGATGTATTATTAATTAAGAAAACTTAGCCTTTAGCTTAGGTTTGTTCCCAACTAGCTCTTATAACTTAAATTAGCCCATTTATATTAATCTATGTTCTGCCACATGCCTTGTTACCTATCTTCCATGATGTATGTCTGACTTCTTCAGTGTCTCGCTGGCATCTCCTCCTCGCCAGATTTTAACCGAGAGTTCCTTTTTCTGTCTAACCTCTCCTGCCTAGCTATTGGCCATTCAACTCTTTATTAAACCAACCAGAATAGAGCAGCAACACATTTTCACACAGTGTAATCAAATATCCCACAATAGAACTTGAGTGCCAGCATTTGGGAAGCTGAGGCAGAAAGGTTTTAAGTTCTAAGACAGCCTAGACTTTGCAGTGAGACATTATATCAAAATAAATTATAATATAATATAATGTAATGCCATTTAGATCGCAAATGATAAACTGAGGAAATTAATTGTGACCAATTAAAATTCTATTTTTTTTAACTTACAGAAAGTACATAGAAGTTTAAAGAAAGACACACAACCTGTAAAGACAAATGGAGGATAGATACAAGTACACATAGGAAAAACAATACAAATGACTTATTAAAATACTGGAAGCAACTTGATCTCTCTCACTCACAGTCAAAGGAATGCAAGCAATGCCCATACTGTAGACCCCATGACAGGCTGAATACATAGGGAGTTTGGCAGTACCGTGAAAAATTTAATCGCCTGTGCTCTCATCCACTAATATGCCCCTGATGTTCTGCTCATCCTACGGAACGTTTGTTTTTGCAGGATGCTTTAGGAGAAATTTTTGCCTTAGGGATGTGAGCAGAGTCTAGAATGCTCTTAATTCCTAATCACTCCCATCATCCAAGGCTTTATAAAACACAAAGCGATTTTCTAAATCTGATCTATGCTCACTGTTGTTCTATATGCCTCCTCTCTCACTTTCGCTTTCTTGTGCTCTCTCTCTCTTTTTCTCTCTCTCTCTCTCATTCTTCTGGGGGGACGACAGTGTATTATATAGATCAGCTAGTGTCAAACTCACTATATAGTCAAGGATGACCTTGAACTTCTGATCCTCCTGCCTCTACTTCCCAAGGCCTAGGATTATGAATGTATTATATGTGGTGCTTGAGATTAAACTCAGAACTTCATGCATGCAGTGTAAGCACACTACCAACTAAGCCGCATCCCAGACAGACCCTTTTCTTTCAGATTTATTTGGTAGGAGGAGCTACAGTAATAAGAAACCATAGCACTTTAACACATGTTCAGTAAATGATAGGTAGTGTTTTTCACCTATGCTGTTTCATGTTGTGGATTGTGTTTTAAATTTCTGCATGTGATTGATAGGCTTGTTTCCCCAAAGAGGTTGAGAGTGAGTTTAATCCTGTGTGTTGTCCTTCTTTATCCTAGAATGACGTGTGATGCTTCTGTTTGCGGTAGATATCATTTTGGTTGTTTCTCAATAGAGACTGAATAAACATGATGTCCTATTGTTTCCTCTGTTGTGGGGTAAATAATTTTCCCTGAACTATTGGATAAGTATAATGAGACATAAATCAGACACCCCAGAACTATGGACTTGGCTGTCACTAGGAGCCTTTAACCCTTTCTGTGACATTATCTCGATGATGGCAAAAATACTTCACATCTGGGCTTGACCATGTGACTTAGTTCAGTCAGTTCAACACATGAGCAAGTATGATGCAAACAGAGCCCTCAAAAACTTGCGTGTGGGCAATGGTGTAACTCAGATGAATGAAGGACTCAGTGGAGGACCATTCATCCAGCTACAACAGAACAGAAAGCAAAAGAAGTGGGTTGTGGGAAGCCAGCCAACATTGGGCTGAATTGTTAGGGGCAGTAGCTCAGGAAGCACAGGCTGTTTCTTGCAGGTGGGATGACTGTGAGTCAGAATCTTTGGCAGCTGGCAGGTCTCCTTGCTATCCTTGTAGCTCCTGGGCTTGGATACTGCTGCTTACAAGTATAGCACCATTATTAAAAACCCAGATATAGTAAGGAGGAGAGAGGGGCCTGCGTTCCCGGCGCCTGGTTAGCTTATGCCCGAAATAATTACACAGAAACTGTATTCATTTAATTACTGCCTGGCCCATTAGTTCTAGCCTCTTCCTGGCCAACTCTTACATCTTAGACTAACCC
This sequence comes from Ondatra zibethicus, assembly GCA_004026605.1. Lineage (NCBI taxonomy): Eukaryota > Metazoa > Chordata > Mammalia > Rodentia > Cricetidae > Ondatra > Ondatra zibethicus. Next base: position 72,838 of record PVIU01005604.1, on the reverse strand, counting down.
ATATCTAGTAATCTATGTATCACCACGAGGATGTGGCTTACCGGCATGAGTCTAACCAATGTCCATCTTGGGCTGGAAAAACATGGCATCTGCCACACTGCCTTCTCTCTCCCAACCTTCCATTCTGTCTACTCTGCCCACCTAAGGGCTGCCCTATCAAAAGGTCAGGGCAGTCTCTTTATTTAACCAATGAAAGCAACAGAAATACAGAAGACCCTCCTATATCATTTCCCCCTTTTCTGTTTATACAGAAAAGAAGGGCTTTCATTTTAATATAGTAAAATTACATATAACAAAACAGCTATCAAGCAAGAACTACAGTTACCATATTTAGATCTATTTTATCTTTTATTATAACAATGGAAAACTATAACTATAACTATCTATCTATTCTTTAACTCCATCAAAGACTCCAGAAGGATATAATATTACCTAAGTAAATGAGAAGTAAGCAATTTCCAAACTCTAGAAGTGACAGAGACCTCTCACTGCCTGGACAGTCACCCAAAGTTCCTCTGTACCATTGGGGCATCCATCTTTAGCCTATAGGCCTATAGTATCCAGCAGACATTTCCATGAAGCAGGAAAATTTAAAGACAGTTCAGTCACTTTCTTCTGTATCCTGCAGAATGTCTCGTAGACTCTTTCACGAATCAGGAACAGGTATTGGGGTTCAACCTGAAGGTCAGAAAAGCAAAACAGCCAGCCACTGGCTCTTAACTCTACCTCAGTCCAAAATGGTGATTCTGCCTCCAGGAATCAGAATAAGGCTGAGAGCTGTCTCCTCCTATCTTATATTCCTTTCCAGCGCTGGGATTAAAGGCGTGCACCAATACTGCCTGGTTTCTATGGCAAACTAGCATGGCTTCTGGAATTAAAGGCGTGTGTCACCACTGCCTGATCTTTAAGGCTGACCAGTGGAGCTGTTTTACTCTCTGATCTTCAGCTTTATGTATTAAAATACAAATAAAATATTACTACATAAAAGCTTTAGGGGCACAATGGGAAAGACCTCTAGCCAGTCTTGCTCAGACCATGAGCACCTCCAGGTCTCTTCTGTGAGATCAGAACAACTGGATGCTGTCCTTGGCTCTTCTGGTATCCTCACTTCTGGGGTCGAAAGGTAGAACCGTCTAAGAAAAAAGGCAGTTGAAATAGGAGGTTGGCATTAAAAGCAAGCATTTCTCATCAAATCTCCATGCCCTGTGACTCACCCAAGAATGGTTCCTCTGGCATTTCTGAGATGCCCCTGTGGTGGAACAGGACGGACATGTTCTTGTGAACTTGCTTATCAGAAGCTTGTGTAAGCAGCCATTTCTCTGCACTTGGAAATGCACACACCACCTCTTGCCCTTTAGAACTTCCAACCCTCTTACCACTTCCCTTTACTCCCACAGTCTTCACGTCATGATTTGTGGACACCCACAGGAAACCCACCCTCGCCCAATATGACTTTCGCTTCATCCTGTACAGTCACCATGCTGAGTTGTGTCAGAGCGACACAGAATTTCAAACATGCTTGCCAGGGCACAGGACTATTTCCCTAGTTGTCATCTCCTATTCCTTTCTTGTTTCCCCTTAACCCTTATCTATATTGACATGGCCATATAGATCTCAGGCCTGCTCACACGTTCTCACAGAAGATGCACACACAGAAAACTGGGTGTGAGATATGTGTCTACTCAGAGATCTCATTACTGACTTTAGTTTACCACTAAGACTGCCCCAGTGTTTTTGCACAACTTGCACATCTCTTTGCTAAGTCACAGCACCCCAAGTTAATGCCCACCCTCTAGGTTCAATGCTTTCCTGCCTCTGGGAAGCCAATGTGAGTTAGCTCCTAGAATGCAGAACGGCCAGAGGAGGGAAGTGCAAACAAGCTTCCAGAAACCGAGGCACAATGCAACAACCACCACTACCACTACATTTCCAACCTTGGCTTCTGGACCCTTCACACCCAGCAGTCTAGGGCTAGATTTGTTATAGTTCTCTTATCTTCTGTCTGCTTCCAGATAGTTCCTTTCTTATAAATCCAGATACTCCAACCTAAACTGATGTAGGCTTCTCTATCAGGCTGATTTTAATTGTCAACTTGACACAACCTGCAATCACCTGAGAATGGGGTCTTAATGAGGATGTGTCTAGACTAAACAGGGAGATTTTCAAAGTTGGGTTAGTTAAGGTGGGAAGATTCATTTGAATGTCTGTGGCACCATTTCATTGACTGAGCCCTAGAATGGAGGACAACAAGAAAGTAGGCTGAACACTGGTGTGTGTAAACTGATTGTTCTCTGCTCTTGACTGTGGATATAGTGTGATCAGTTACTTCAAGTCCCTGTTGCCTTCTTGTAATGTTAGGATTGTGGCCAAATAAATGCTATCCCCATTAAATTGTTTTATTTTTATTCAGGGTATCACAGCAACAGGAAATGACATAAGACGCCCCTTCACCCCACATCAATCCAAGTAACTAGCCCCAAGGAAACACCTTCAACAGGTACCACACATCTGCCCACCATCTCTCCACATCTGTCCATCCCAGACTCTACCTCAGAACAACTGAAGGTTACATCTGGCTACTGAAACTGCCTTCCTTCTGCCCTCCCACACCTAGCTTCTGCCCCATTGTTTCACAAATCTGGGGGAAATTATCTCTTTATATCAGGCCACTACTAAGGTAAGTGTTTGGCATTTCCCCTCTCACCAGTGGGAGCTCCAGTTCTCAGCAGTTTCCCAAACTCTCTGTAGTCAGACTCAGATCTGCCACTGGACTCTCAGCTCCAGGGGTGTGTGTGTGTGTGTGTGTGTGTGTGTGTGTGTGTGTGTGTGTGTGTGTGTGTGTGTCTGTGTCTGTGTGTGCATATGCTTAAGAGTTGTCAGCCTGCAGATCACACAGGAGCTTCAAGCATCCTGACCCACACAGTCTTGTTTTTCCCTGTCCTACAACTCACTCCTACATACAGTTCAAATCTCAGTTAAATGCCCCATTCCCCAGAGACCTCTCAGATCATTGCACTGCAGGGAGTTTTTGTACCTCCGTGGTGTGCTTCTTTAATTCCCAGGTCAATTCTTGTGCTCTGATACAAGATCCAGGATGCCCTAAGCTCCACTGCCCCACACATATACTGTGCACCGTGCCTATAGAGAATAGGTTCAAACCAAAGGCCCAGGAATTTAAGCTATGGTACTGCTATTTCCCAAAGGTCCAGACTACCATGTGTGGTGGCGCCCATCTCTAACTCCAGCACTTCAAAGACTAAGGAAGGAGCCTATTAAAAATACCAAAACCCGTAAACCAAACAATCACACAAAACAGATAGGCATGCTGGGAATCAGTCTCGAGGCACTGATTGAGGGGCAAGACTTTGATCCTGTAGGTCAGAAGTGCCAAGACCCACATTTCCTGCAGGAGGGAAGTGTGTGTGAGCACAGTGGCAGGATGGGCTTCAGATTTAAGATCCATCCCCTCATCGAGGGGTTGATTCTGTCTGGAAGTCAGCTCTGGCTTTGAGTAGGAGGGAGGATTGGGCTGTAACCTGGCAATGACCCTGGTGTGCACAGTAGATGGACTGTACTTTTCTCTGTACAAATACGTTTGGAAGTCATTAAAGCAGCATGTAGTGTTGACCAAGAGTTTAACAAGAGCCGGATCCTTCCTTTGCCTTTTGAATAGGGCACCTTTTTGACTTTTATGACTATCCTCTCATTGGTGGGCTCCACTGGGTGGTCCTTACTCCGCTTCCACTCCAGACTTCTGCTTTATCATATTACACTTCTCAAAGGTTGGGACATGTGTCCTTAGGGTACCACTCCCTCCTTGTGAGGCCTCTCAAGAGTGCGGTTGGATGGATGAGCCATCTTCTAATAACTTCTAGAGAATAACAGCCCATTGTCTTTATCTCTCCTAACATCCCGTGAACTGAATGTGCTCTAAGAGGCCTTGCCAGCAGCTACCGAGACACACTTTAGTTTACCGTTCCCCTTTGTCCTTTTCTTCCGGGTTTTCATCTTCAGTAAAGCATCGTTGGAAGCTGCCAGGAGCTCTGCCTGAATAGCAGCAGCCTCCAAGTCCAGAAAATATGCTTAAGCCTATGCTGCACTTTCACAAGGCCTTCTGAAATCTTTCTTTAAGAAGGAAAAGGAAGCCATTTCCCCTGTGCCTGCAGACAGCTAGGGTGGAACCGTTCTGCAAATATACACTAGACAATGACCATGCTGCATTCTCTTGTTGCTCCGGTTGTTTGTTTTTTTTGAGCCAGGGTCTCACTATGTAGCTCGGGCTTGTGTGGAACTCACAGCAATCACCTTGCTTCTGCCTCTAGAATACTGGTGCTAAAGCTATGTGCCACCACAACTGGTCTACCTTGCTATCTTTTGAAGCATCCCTTCTTGGAGATCACGCATTTATCTCTGCTCTTAGAGAGAAGTTTGAGCCTCATAGGATATCAGAAATAAAGAATTTTACTTCTCAGTTTAGCTTAATCTGAAATTTACTAAGGTGGGGTTTTCTATTTTATGCCAGAGAAAGTAGCGCTATAATAAGGTAGAGCTTCCCCTCTTGCCTGCAATCAGTCATAACTCTTCTGGTTCCTAGAAGGTCCCATGGCATGACCGAGAAAGAGTCACAAAAACGAGCTTGGGAAATTCTGGGCTCTCAGACGTAACCTGCATACATACCCACCAGGCTGCTGCTTGCTGATGGCACAATGCAGCATAATACCACCCACAGCAAGGCACATCTACAATAGGACACACACCACAACACTTACAACCTGACATAACAAGACCCCACCTACAGTATGACACACCTACAGCATGACAGTATGATGTCACCTACTCATACCTACAGCACGTGCATGACACCATGCACAGCACCACACACAGGATGACACCGTCTACACAGTCTCTTGACAGCATAGCACACTTACATCAAGAGCGTAGCATCACATTAAGTGAAACAAAGTACAATGGGCACCTGTAGCACCTTATTTCTATCACTGCATCTAAATACCCGAGGGTCCATAACCGTGTAATGGAAGAGCTTGGTTAGCTCATAGCTTATAGGATTCAGAGACATGGAGCTGGCATTGGCTTGGCTCTAGTGGGACCTAGGGTGGTTGCTGTAACAATGGCATTAGCACATATGAGAAGAAGAGATCATCCCCAAACAAGAACCCAGAAAATAATGCAGGGGTCAAGATCAATCATGTAACAACAACCCAATCTCGTGAGAACTAAGGTAGGATCCCCCAAAAAATCACTCCTTCTGAGGGTTGCACCACTAAGGACCTGGAAGCCTCTCTCTAGGCTTCATCTCTTAAAGGTCTAGCATCTCCCCACATCCCCATATCAAAGGCCACACCTCTAACAGATGCTTTCAGAGGACAAACCTTATTCAAACCACAGCAATGCCCAGCCAAGGACAGATCGTTTGAATACTGCATATGCCACTGTCTATCTACAAAGAAGCAGTGCTTTCTCTACATGTTTGTATGCTCACACTTGTCTACTCTTTCTGGTGTTGGCAAATACATGTCTGAAAGATGCAGCTCTCTAGAACTCTTTAGCAAGGCATACCTAATAGAAACCCAGATCTCTAAGGGTTCTTCCAGCTCCTTCTCTTTGCTGCTTGATGCTTCATTAGCAGTGCTCGAACACCTCCTCCTGCATCACCATAAGTCATGCATGCTTTCCTGGGGACTGACCATTTCCCAGATGTGAGAAGCCTGTGTGGGTGAGACCAGGCCTCATTTCTTCATGCTTGTTTTCATTTGCTGCCAACTGCTTCTTCTCTCACGTCCACTTTAGTGCTGACCACCTTCTTCTGTCCTTTGGACTCAGTTTGAGGTTCTCGAGACATCTGCCTGGCAGTGGAGACCTCTCCTTCTCCAAGGAACTGGGACTTTTAGAATTCAACACTTGAATCCAGGTTTTCCCCCTTGGGCCTGCTTCTTGGAAATTTCACTCTGAATAACTTACACTTGGCTCATCAGACTTCCTCCATGACACACATGCCAAACAGATCTATACCATACTGTTAGTCTTCCCAGATGGACCTGACCCCTTTAGTCTACATACTCCAAGCCATGGAGAAATTTCGAGTCTGTAGGACTTGGCTCTGAATTAGCGGACTGGGGCATTTTTCCTAAATTCTGTTTTCCCTTAAATGGTCCTAATTTGATGTGCCCACAGTGAAATGTGGTAGAACAGATTGTTGAGCTCAGCACTTTGTAGGTTAACACACTCTAGCCTTTTGTCTTATAGCCCAGCAATAACTTGCAATGGTTTTTGTTGTAGGTCTTGGCAGTGTGGCTTGCTTGGTAGGTAGAACAGAGGCGCAGGACATGTGCCAACCTAAGTCAGGGCTCTGAGAGGCATGGGGCTTCTGCCAGCTGTGCCTGCACTCCTACCAGATTTTATGACAAGAATGTCATCAAGGAGCCACTGTCTCTCCAGCACAGACTCTGGAAAGAGGGAATGGACAGGTCTGGACTCAACAGACACTGAAATCAGTTCCAACCCAGGTAATTCCAGCCTTGATCTGACAAACTTCAAACCCGTGAACACACATATAAAAGTGGCTAGGTAGAAGGCACCGAGACTGTGAATTGATGTGTGCAGGAAACGAAGCAGTGTGTGAAACATCCAAATTGCCAAATGGTAACTTATAGGTACATCTTTCACAAGGAAGAGCAAGAGCTTAAGCCTTTCTATATGAGACATTTTAAAAAGTCGAACTCTTTTAAATCATCCAAATAGAAAGCAATAAGGCTTACTCTTCGCTTCGCAGAAGAATGTCAGTGTCTGTCTGAGTTCAGAGGGGAGGTTCAGCTTTCCTTGGTTGCCTCCCTTAGCTCTTCCACCTTCATTCTTTTGTACTTTTGGCAAGCCCGATTGGGAAATGCCCGGAGGAATCAGTCTCTCTTCCATGTAAATTTTAAAAGACATGAATCTGTTTGATCACCTGCAACATGTGAGATCCGGTCCACCCTGATCTGGCTCCACCTCAGAGCTGCCTAGAGAGTTTTCCCTTCCATAGTTGTGGCGAACTCCAAATCAGACAAAATTTACAGTCTCAAGCATTTTTAAGGGTGCAGGATAGGGCATTAAGTAGGTTCGGGCTGTCAGGTACGCAAACTCCAGAACCCTTTTCATCAGGCCATATCGGAACTTTATCTACTAACACCTCCTCTTTATTCAGCCCCTGTGAAATAGAAGCCTGCATTCAGTCTTTGAGCTTGGTTACCCCAGTTTCTTCATGGAGGTGATATTGCATTGTATTGTCATTTCATGACTGACTTTTTTTTTTTAACCTAGATTAAGACTTGCCTAAGTTATAGCAGATGTCAAATGTACCTTGACTTGTAGAGTGTTCATCTGGCTTGCACAGAGCCCTGGGTTTGACCCCCAATACAACCAAAACCTACTGTTGCAGCACTTACCTATAATCATACTGTTCTGGAAGTAAAGGTAGAGGATCAGAAACTGAGGGTCATCCTTGACTACAAAGTGAGCTCAAGGATGGCTGGGATACATAAGACCTTACCCCTAAAACAAAACAAAATTCCTTCTTCTTTAAAGCTGGATAATATTTCTTTGTGTGTAGTACATTTTGTTTGTCTGACCACTGATAGCTACTCATGGTTGTTTCCATCTTTTGGCTGTTGCAACTAATACTGTTATAAGTGTGTGTGTGTGTGTGTGTGTACGAATGTGTCTTCATTACCTTGCTTTCATTACTCTGGTAATTATATCTAGACGTGGCATCTAGGTCCCATGTTAATTCTTTTAAGGTTTTTTTAAGGAGTTACTATAATGTGTTCTATAGAGGCTATACCTTTTATATATCCATCAGCACAGTATAGGTATTCTGGTTTTCCACTGGTTAATTTCCTTTTGGGTTTCTGGTTTACATATTGTTCTAATTTGATTTATGTTGCTATAATAAACACCATAATCAAAAGCAAGCTGAGGAGGAAAGGATTTGTTGATTGCACTTCTATGTTCTAGGAACTGAGACATAAACCATGGAGGAACGCAATTTAGTGGTTTTCTCTCTCTCTCTCTCTCTCTCTCTCTCTCTCTCTCTCTCTCTCTCTCTTCCTCTCCTTCTTCCTTTCTCTTCTTTTCTCTCCACCTAGCATTCTTACAGAGCTCAGGAACATCTAGGTATTAACCCCCTCAATGAGTCTCTCCCCTCTATATCATTTAGCAACCAAGAAAAGCCCCACAGGCAAGACCACAGGACAATCTGATGCAGGAAATTCTTCAATTGAGGCTCCTTCTTTCTAGATGTGTCCATTATTTGACAATAAAAACTAATATATAAATATGTGTAATAATATATGTGTGTATGTATTAGCCACTCTGATGATTGTGAACTCATTATAGTTTTAATTTGTATCTTTGTACTAACTAGTAATGTTGAATAGCTCTTAATTGGTTTATCTGCCATTTGAGCACCTTCTTTGTATAAATATCTGCTTAAGTCCTTTGCTCATTTTTAATTTAATTGTCTTCTGTTGCTGAATGGTAAGTGTTCCTTGTAGAATGTAGATATTAGCAACTTATCAAATGTATTATTTTCAAATATTTTCCCTGGTTTTGTCTGTTGCTTTTTCAAACTGTTGTGTCTTTTGATGACTAAAGGTGTCTAATTTGATCAACTCTTATCTTTTTCTCACTGTCTATACTTTGAGGATCTTATCTCTAAAACCATTACCAAACTAGTGTCCTACAGTCATTTCTTTATATCTTCTTCTAAGAGTTTTATAGTTTTACATTTCATGTCTGTGTCTTTGACCCATCTGGAGCTAATGTTTTTGTATAGTATAAGAAGCAGGTGCATTTTTTTATATGAGGAAATCCAGTTTCCCTAATAACATTTGTTGATAAATAGAGACCTATTAAAATTGCTGATTCTTCAACCCAACTGTTTTTCTCTTATGGTTGAAACCTGATATCCTGATCTGTCTCCTTGACTTGAACCTTTTCTGCCCTAAGTTGCTTTCATTGGGGTATTCTATCACAGCAACAGGGGATTGAAACTCAGACATCTGGGGTCTTACTCCGAAAAGTTGCAGAGAGACATAGAGAAAGTAAGAGTCTTGGCTCCCTGTAAGCATTTTGTAAGTGCTAGAGACTGTTACCCTGAGCCCTCATCACACAGCACAGTACTACTTCATTAGGCTCCCAGAGGGCCTGACAACAGCACTGCACCTACAGTAAGGAGATGAACAAGCAGCCCCTTCCTCCTACAGTCTGCTGCATACATAGACTCCATTTTCGATAAAAATGCATTAGTGCAATCAGACACTCTGGGATATTAACTCAGAAGGAGCCTACTGAAGCCAGCCTTGTTCCCTTAAAGGCAGTAAGAAAGGTACATTGAGAAAGTGTGATAGCAGTCCCTCAGGACATCATTTTTTTCCCCTGCCATCACCACCCCCATTCCTTTATGTCATAACTTCCCTTATCTCAGAGAGGAGACATCTCTGTTCCATATTCCTCCCACATTTCTGTAAGCATGTCATTCTGAAAGTTCTCCTTGTTCCAACAGTCTCTCTCTCTCTCTCTCTCTCTCTCTCTCTCTAAATGCTAACTTTCCTCTTTGGGGAGGAGCCCAAGGCTCAAGGGAGCCCCTATTGATGGACATCCCTCTTCAGATGCTCTCACACCCATTTAGTTCCTGAATGAAGAAGAATGTGTTTCCACATTCTATCCAGCACTGCATGTGTCTTTTACATATGTATATATGCATACATATGTGTGTATGTCTGCATAACTTTAAAGCTGATAGAGCAGGTAACTATGTAGCTGAAGGACATATTTACATGATTCTGAGTTTACAAGATAAAAACAGAGTGACTTTCTCTTCCTTTGCCTGTCTATATAAATAGCCTCTGGTGCCCAAACAAAGCTTTACTTGGATTACAACCTTTTTGCACAGCACAGGAGGTTAACCTCTGAGGCCATCCTCAAAGTCTCTTCTCTTTGCACTCATGTGGTGTTTTCCTCAGTTTTAGGTAATGAGGAAGAAAACCAGATGTTATCATGGACTCTTGATTAAATTTGCTCTGTTGTTTTTATGCTGAAAAATACAGGCTAGTCCATGGAGCACAGAAAAACATGGAGCAGAGGGAAGACTCTCACTGCCAAGAGCAAAGTGCACCCAGACAGAATGGGGCTATTGCCCAAACACAGCTGGTCTCAGCCCAAGCTGGAGATCAGCCTAAAAGCTAAGACACATCACTTCTTCTTTGTCCCTCTGCATTCATCAGGCCTTCCAGATTCAGACTCCAAATCCAGAATGTGAACTTCAGCAGATTATTTGGGGGTGACTCAGGGAGCCCTTTAGAGCAAAATGGGGTATAGGCAACTGGGCTCAGTCCCACCTACATGTCTGAAAGGTGATGAGGCACCAGAACTCTGGCCACCAAAGGGTCCAAAAGATGGGTTGTGCAAGCACCAACTCCCACTTATCTTCTAGTAAGGGATGGTTAATCCAATGAACCTTTTCTGTCCATACACTGATCAAGCATACTCCTATCCTGAGAAAAGCCCCCAAACAGAGACTCTCCCATATGAGTAGAAATGCCTAGAGTGTGTTCAGGGGCAATGTGTCTGGCACACGAAAGCACCTGACAGTTTGGCCAAGAGGAACCTTCATCTACATCTGCTCCTCCTCTGTCTTTCCTCAAGGAAGCAATTGCTATTTGTTCCTTGCCACTTCTTTTATTTATGGATGTGTGTACATGTATGTGTGTTTATCTGTCTGTGTCTGTTTGCCTGTGCTTATCTGGGTATGTGTGTGTGTGGACCTATGTCTGCATCTGTATATATCTACATCCTCCACCCACTTTGGTAATAATGAATAACCCAGCACTGTTTGCGGGCAGCAGTGACAACGTGGCACTAAGATGAGCTCGCATGGTGCTATCCTGAGCAAGGCTGGCAACTGTTTGCTGTGAGGGGTGAGGCAGCTAATGTTTTAGATTCTACAGGCCATCCTGGCCCTGCTGTAACCATTCACGGCAACCAGAAAGCAGCCACAGAAAGGTGCAGACCTCTTGGGGAAGTTATTTTGTCACAAGGATTTGCCACTTGTGGTCTAGATGGTGAGTCATAAGCTCCCCTGTTATTAATTTCCCTCCAGCTTAGCCCTTCACTGCCACCCTGAAAAGATGCCAGTTCAGGATCCAGACCCATCAGCTCTAACACACATGGGAAAAGCTCCATCTGGGAGCCTTCAGCATCATAAGACGAATTCAAGTGCCCGCTTGCATCTCTTGTGGGTTTCGTTAAGCTGCAAATGTTCTTAGGATTTTAAAATATTATTTCAGATGCAATAATGTCTCTCTTTTCTTTAACCCCCCCATTATCATTTTTCTCCTTTTTTTCTTGATCTGCGATGTCACAATTCTTTATCCTAATCTTCCTTTTGTCCAGCTGTGCTCTCCTTTGTACAAATGAAAACAAACAAACCATCCGCTGGCTAAAAGTCTGGGGCTGAGTCCCTATGACAGTTCATCCTGAGTTACTCAGCTGTACCCCAGCCTCAGCAGCTGTCCAACATAATCCAGATACCTAACCACAGTCACCCTTTTCTTCCCTTCCCCAACTCCCTCCTCTTCTCTCCTCCTCCCTCCACTTTTTCCAGAACTGACTGACTACATGACATCAGTTTTTGCCTCGCTGCTCTTACCCAGTCCCAGAAGCCTGATTTGTCTTCAAAGTCTAGATTCTTATACAACTTGAACCCCAAAGGCAAGATTTTAATCAGGCTGTGCCTGTAAAGAAGGCAGACACTGGTGCTTTTTCATGGCAGCTGGAGGGCTGCCTAGGAAGGTTGCATTTCAAGCAATTAATATAAAGCCATAAACTGCAAGATCTGAGGCACTCACATCTGATGTTTCCAAAATAGACTCGTGTGGAGTTATAATTCAGATTCATGCTAACCCATCTCTGGGGGACAAGGCACAGCATACTGATGTGCTTACACCTGCCTCCACATACTGGCTGCTGGGAGCAGAAACTCCATCTTTGAGGTGCTCAGGGAATTAGGACATTACCTTCAGAGGATACCTCAGGGACAACAACAAACTCCAGTCCTGCCCCGAGGGAGCTAGAATCCGGAAACAAGATGGCCACTGAAATGAGAAGCAGAATAGACAATAACAGCAAAATGTCACGTTACCACTCCTACCTACACAGCGATGTTTGCTTTCCTGACCTCTATTTTCTCTTTCTGCCATCTCTAGGTCTGCATCTTTCTCCCAGATCTGTCTGAACAGCTTCTGAACTCATCTACTTTCTGGGCTCTTGCTGCCCTTATTGGCTCTGTTGGAGATGGGTTCTTCACTCACCAATTCAAAGTGTGTTCCAAGACTCTCGCCTTGGAAATTTCCTGGCTACAGCTGGGCCAGTGCCCAGGTTACTACTGTCAGGAGAAATTCTTCAATCTCTCTGAGCAAAGTGAACAACTCTGCTCACCCTAGATACTTCACCACCCTGTAACCTACATGCAACTCATTTGAGCCTGGATTCACAATGACCCACAAAAGCTCTCTATTACTTTGCTATGCAATAAATTACTCCTAACCCAGCAAACTTCAAATAAACCCTTTATTTTGCTCATAATTTGGGGATCAGAGATTTGGGAGGAAAATGACTTGGAATCTTTAATTTAGAATCCTTCAAGTAACTGAACACAGATGCCTACCCTGGATTCAATCTACTAACATGCAATGCCTGTTGTGTGGCCTGCCTTCTCATTCCTAAAGGCTGGTTCTACTAGAGCATCTCTCCTGGCAAGTCTGTAAAAGATGTGATCCAAGATCCCAACCCCAAACCTGCAAGGTGTTTTCCCTCCGCGTGACACACTTCAAGGGATCAAATGGGCCTGTCAGATACAAAGAGCAAACAGAACCCCCTCCTTTCTCAAAGGAGGGATGTCCAAGATCCGTTCCTTGTTTAATCCACTGCAAGGCCACAACCATATTCCAATCCAGTGAGCCACCTGCAGAAGTCAGATGAACTGGCATGTCAGGTCTAGTGTGGCTTCTCCTGGAGAGTGGAGGGAGGGTGCCAGATCTTCATGAAGGCATGGCTTGTGATGGTGCCATGTAGAAGAAGGTCTCATCTCAGGGCCTGCTTCTTCCACTGCCTGTGTGACCAGAGCAAGTGATGTGACTTCTCTGGTCTTCAGTTTAGTTTCTTCATCCAGGGTGATGCCATTCTTCAGTTGACTGTGGAAAGCAAATGGGACTAAATGAGAAATGTATAGCATAACAGTTACTACAGACCAATTCCTGCAGCATATTCCTGACTTAATAGATGTCGCACTGACTAAACAGTCTCACTGAGAAGGACTACAGGGGAGGCTCTTACATCTGCCAAGAATATTAATAAGATCTCTGCCTGACCAGACCGCTGTGCTATCTATCATCTTTGACTTGGTGGGGGATGGTATCCCGCCTGCTCCATCCTTCCTCTCCGTGCCTTCCTTGTATCTCTCCCTTTCACTTCTCTCTCACTTTCTTGATTGTGCTCATGTCAGTTCGGGGCTTCCCAAGGGAAGCAGTAGGTCACCTCTGCTGCTGAGTTTCCCTGTGATACCTACACCAAGCCCCAGCTTCACTCAGTGCTAAGAGGGTGCTCTGGTGTGGGTAGGCTATGACCTTGTTGAGGTCAAAAGTCAGGGTGCTTGAATCTCATTGTGTGTTCCCATTATAGAGACATACCTTTCACAGATGCTGCCTAAGGACACGTGAGTATTTCTGGTACCTCTATGAGCACCCATTCCCCCTGCTTCTTTGGAAGAGCACTATGACATCAGGTGCTAAAAGTTTGGGCACTGGGTTTACCATGTCTGTGTTTTAACAACCCAGCACGGTGTGCCCAGTACCTATGAAGTCTTTCATCATCTCACTGTCTCTGTGGTTGAAGAATTGGGACTTCAGTTACTCTGCCTCACCAGAACTTGAAGCTGACTCTCCCTATACATCTAATTAGCCTGTTCCCACCACAGAACTCCACAGCCATATCTACCATGCCTGACAGAGAGTTGCTACCGTCACCCCCAGTTTAAGAAAAGTGAGTAGCCTAGAGCCCAAACACATACATGGTGTGCAGGTGTCTTGTAGTTAGGCCTGTTTTCCAGACTCTAGTAACTCCACCCCCAGGGCTGGTGGCTCAGGAGAGCCAGGGCCCCATGAAAGTCAGAGGGAAACTCTTGTCATCTGCCAGCACACAAATACCGCTTGTGTTTGTAGCCCTCAGGCACGCAAGATGCATTTTCCTTTTAAAAATGACCTGGAACGTGTATTATGAAGGCACTTCTGCTTTGCTCATTGTGCCTTGTATAGTCTTGAAGGCAGAACATCTGTCAACAACTGCTACACAGCCTAGATCCTCTCCTCAATTATGTTAAATCCTCAGGATATTAGCCTTTCTTCTTGCTTTGAAAACAAACTTCTTAGTTCATCACTATTCTCCCCATTGGCCTGGGCATCTCAACACTCTCCAAATCACTAACCTTTTCTGACACAATCATCATCTCTGACTAGATAGCAAGAACCTGGGCCGAAAGCTAGCTTGAGCAGAGTCCCCTCTGTGTCATTCAGTGGCCAAACAGACAGTGCAAATGCATGTGGTGACCTGTAGCATGAATAATAAAAACCCAGAAACAGATATTGGGGTTCAAGCTGAAGATCAGAAGAACACAGCAGCCAAGGCACTAGAGAGTTCTTACCTCTACCAAGGTTCAGACAAACAAAGGGGCAATTCTGTCTTCAGTGTGACTGTGGACTGCAATGCTCTCCACCAGACCTCAGACTGCAATGAGTTCTTGTCTCCTCCTGCCTTATATACCTCTCTCTGCCCAGCCATATCACTCCTGTCTCCACCTCCCTAGTGCTGGGATTGGAGACATGTGACTCCTGAGTCCTGGGAACACCTTTGTGTGAGTTCTGTTTCTCTCTTTAGACAGATTCTATCTCACGTAGCCCAGGGTGGCCTTGAGTCCTGGGATTAAAGGTCTGTGCCATAACTCCCTGGCCTCTAGTGGCTTAGCTCTGCATGCTGATCTTCGGGAAAGCTTTATTTATTAAATAAAGTATAAAGTGTACAATACAAATAGAGTATCACTATAGTGACCCGTGGAGAGACTGCCTCTTTGGTACAAAGAGAGCCCTGACTTGGGGCTGGTGAAATGACTCGGCTGTTAAAAGCATATTTTCCTTTTCCAGAGGCTGGTTTCCAGCACCATATCAACATACAGTTGCCTGTAATTCCAGCTCCAGGGAAGCTGGCACTGTCTTTTGATGTTCAAGGAAAGCCCACTGAGCAGGGAAGAAGCCTGCCTCCATGCTCTCCAGTTCCCAGGACTGTGTGTGTGTGTCACTGTTGTTTTGATGAACAACGCCAAAGCTCCAGGAGGCCAGACACCACAGTCAGACCTGCACCAGGCCCCTCATAAACCCCGAGAGCTGCTACAGACCTGTTCCTCTCACAGGCATCCAGGTGACCAAGGACTCTGTGCACTGGACTCTGAAGCAGTGTTAGGATTTAGCGGGGATGCGAACATTGTTCTTCCCTTGAACTTCCTGAGACTGTTGAGGGAAGAGCCAGCAGGAAGTAGGGATGATATGAAGAGATGCCAGATGGTCTGTGGGCTGGTCCAGAGACCATGACCTTGATATTGGAGCAATCCTTCTGGATTTAGCAAGCAGGCAAGTGAACCCCCAAGAGATGCCTCATTTTGGAACTCTGCCCTGAAAAGCTTTGGTATGCCATACTGGGGTGGGGGTGGGGCAATGACTAGTCAGCTAAAGGGGACCATTACCCTCATATAATCTCAAGAAGCAAAGCACTCCTCTCTGTGTAAGCTACTGCTTTAAGGGACAGCCCAGGCTTTTACAGCCACAGAGTGTTGGGTGGTTGTCTAAGGGATACTGTGGTTCTAATCTACCCACCCCCATGGCTTCACCCTAGGGACACAGAGAATGGCGCACGCCATCCATACCTTCCTTCTCTGGACCATTGCCTTGCTTTGTCTGGACTGAGCTTCTCCCTGGGTTTGTTTCAGAGCCCTTAAAAATAGCAGGCCAGTTAGGCTCGCTGGCCTGGAATTTCCTGGACCCACCCATCGCAGGGCACTGGACCCAGGCTGTCTGTCAAGGGCTCTTTCCCTGAGCTTCAACCCTCCCTTTTGAGTCCAGCAGGAGTGTTAGGAAACTAATGTTTCCAGGGGTGAGTTGGTGACGTCCCTTCCTGACCCTGGGGTGGCGAGGAGCTAAAAGGTCCCTTGAAGTTCTGGCAGTCCGACTGGGAGTGGCCAGAAGTGAGGACTAAGTGTGGGGTCAGAACTCCAGGACAGCAGCATTCTGCGTGTGGCATTCTTTTCTCTTTTTTTTTAAAATACATTTTTAATTAAAATAGAATTGCATCATGCTTCCCGCATGAACCACATGGTATTCTTTCCTTAACCTGTGCTATCTTTCTCGGAAAATATGATTCAGACCTTCTCCCTACCTGACACTCTGCCCGTGAGGTCACTGGCACCTGATCAAAGACACAGAGGTGACTCAGCACTTCCCAGGGATGAATCTGAAACACGTGGCCTCACCTAGGGTGAGATAGGGGATTCCATTGGTTAGGCTAAAGCAGTCCCCCTTCACCCCTGGAATTCAGTTGTATTTGCCTTTACAAATACAAGCTGTTGAGAAAACAACAGGAAATCAGAAAAATAAAAATTACAGTTGGACAGATGTAAATTGTGTTTTCTATTTGAGTGCTGATTCCTCAAAGTGCAGGAGATCACACAGGGAGAAGTCAGGGGGTCAGATTCCATGACACCTCCACAGTGACACCTCCATACTCCCACTGCAGATGATGCAGGCAAAGTTAGAGAAGCAGCTGAGAGGCTCCTGGGCACTGGTGTGCCCTGAGGATAGACAAAGATAAGAAGGCCAGCGTAGAGACATGTCTGCTCCTAGCATCAGAGACCCTGTCCTGCTTCACGCTGCCCCCCTGGACTCTCTATGTCATACATTATCAGCTTAGAGATAGCAGACTTGTGAGGGACCCTAGGAAGGCCTCCATTTTCCTGTCTTCCCTGGCCATGTTGGCCTCTACTACCACCTTAAAGGGTGTGCTAGAGAGCTGGGCCCTGTCCCCCAGGTGCCTTTAGACACACCTTTCCTGTTGGGAGTTGTTTTATCATATGAAACACAAATTTAGCAATCCTAGCTCTTTGTTGTATATAGAAGGTGATGGTAGCATCAGCTCAAGGAGATTTGGGGTCCCTTCTAACTTGTCCTGCATTTATGATTCATCTCCTCTTCTTGAGGCATACTAAGTCTGTCTGACAGTACCCTTCTGAGTCTTCCGAGTCCATGACTGTCCCCTTCAGAGTTTTCCAAGTCCATGACCCACTGTGAGAACAAAGACAAGCAGTGGACATACTTGATTCCGCGACACCGTGAGGGAATTCCCAGAGGATCTGGACCCTAGTGTGTGACCTGACCCCTCCCAACTGTATGAAGTCAGGAACTTCATCTTCCCTGGCTAAACCCTGAGTACCACTAAACAGCCTTTAGGAGCCTTGATTGAGCTAATAAACAATGCTATGTCAGTGTGATCCTTATGCATAGTCAAGTTTTTATGAACTTATTAAAGGGAAATTTGGCTGAAAACCATTTCCCCATTCTTACCCAATTAGAAGAGCTGGGAAAATTCTGGGTTTTATGAAAAGCACCCACATCCTTCATCCGGTCTTCACTATTTTAATACTCAGAGTCAATTCACTGAGTGTTTAAACCAACAGGTTCAACTGAGCCCAGAAATCAAGAAGCAGGATCTGGCTCCCCCTCAGCCTGTGGTGGCAACTGCTTCTGCTTTTGATGTTGTTTGTTTTTGTTTTTCTGTTTTGCTTGTGTATTATAATCGAGTCACATGGTATAGGTATCTGGCTATACAAATACAAAGCATGAATTTCATTCTATCAGTTCAAGTCCAACAGCAACCAATGAGACCTAACTAACCAAGGAAACAGTTCAACCCAGAAGTCTTTGTGGGATCAAGGGCATTGTGTCCTTCAGCAGAAAACTAGATTAAAAAAAAAAAACAATGCTAGAGTCATTGCACTGTACATTCTACATAAGGTCTGTTGATTGGCTTGTAGTCGGTGAA
This sequence comes from Ondatra zibethicus, assembly GCA_004026605.1. NCBI lineage: Eukaryota > Metazoa > Chordata > Mammalia > Rodentia > Cricetidae > Ondatra > Ondatra zibethicus. The sequence continues at coordinate 54,646 of PVIU01005604.1, read as the reverse complement.
CTGCATCTCTTAGCTGTCTGTGAACTTGGCATCTCTTAGCCATATGGACAAGACTGTTTTCTGTTCCTCACTTGACCTTCTCTGTCCATCCTGACAGAGAGGCACAGGGGCAAAGGGAAAAGAAATTCAGTAGCAGCCAGTGTTCTCCCCTGGAGCTCCAGCCATAGCTTGAGCCTGCTGGCTTTGGTGACTGGCTTGTTCCAGCTCCCGGGTTCCATCATCTAAGCCTATAACCCCTAAGATTTGTCAGTAGGAGGAATTATTATCTTCTCAGGCTTCCTGTCTTGGCACGCCAAGACGGAACTAAATTTGTTTGGTGGCTTCAAGAAGACTTGGAAAATGTTCTGCATAATTTCTCAAGCTGAAAATGTGACTGCCAGCACATAAAGAACCCAGCCTCTGACAACTCAAAGTTCTTCCCTGCTGGCTAGTTTCTGGAGCACCAGAGGTGCTATGCAGGCCGCCGGGGAAGAAGAGAAATCGACGGTCTTACCCGGTGCTGGAGCCGGCATGCTGCAGCATGGACTTGCCCAGCAAGTTGTGCACAATGTGGGGTAGCTAACTACTTTCCAATTAGACTGGGGCCTCTTTTCTTTGAGGATAAGGTGCCCCGGGTTAGTAACCTTTTTTGTGGTAGTGCTAGTGTCATTAAAGTGCTTAACTGGGAGCTAGTGGAAGCTGAAGACCCTGTGACGTCAGCCAAAGCAGCTGAAACCTGTTAGCATGAAGACCTCTGTTGGTCTAAGTCATCTAAGGGCTCCAGATCACCCGGAACATCTGACCTCAGAGACAGGAGGAATGGCTCTCAAGGCTGCCGGGGTCTACTTTCCATCACTCATGATGTACTTCCTGTTTCTCTGCAGTCATCCATGCCTATGGTTGGACTCCTGGTTTTAACTCAGATACCCCAGCACTTCCTTTCTGTGAACTTCTATACCTGAAATTTCTGCTCTGACACCCATTGCTTTCTCTTACCTCAGCCTGCCTGTTGCATCTGTGGATCATTGGCTCAAACAACTTTGGATAAAAATAGTCATTAAAAATTTCCCAAAAGCAAACCTTAAAATTGCAGGTCCTCACATGCTAAATGGATAGAGTGACATTTGGTGACATCCTGCAGTGTTTCCCATCACTTCACAGATCCTTAGTGTGTTACTTGAATAGAATGTCTCTCGTAGTCCCAGCATTGAAATACTTGCCCATGAATTTGGGCATCTGATGGGATACTGAAGCTAGTTCCTCACATACATGGAAAGAAGACTGTATTTCTGTCCCTTCCATAGAAGCCTGGATAGTAGAGCTATGTCTGAGGTTGATGCTGCTCTCTTCTGCTCTTCCTCACGGCAGTATTCATGCTTAGAAGCCCACCCACAGCTCCTTATACCTTCCAGGTACATTTTACAGTACCCTGGTGACTGGCAGTCTGGAGACTTAAATTGTCTACCAAGGCTTCAGAATTAGCAGCCATATACCTGCGCATGCACTAATACACATGAACACACATACAGGCTCTCCACCCATGGCTGAAAGATATGAGGGACAAATATTTCAGCCCTCATACCTTTGGGGGTATATTACTGAGGAGTGATGCATACTTGATAGCATCCCTGCCATTCCCATGGCTACCTGTTCTTTCCTGTCTCACTTCTGTGTTCAATTCCTAGGGTTTCCTGGCTTGTCTTCCAATTTTATATCATTCCCAAGTACTTGTCTCAGTGTCTACAGTCAGGGGACACACACTAAAATAGCCATTCTAATATTTAGCAAACAAGAGCCTCCACCACTGAGCTGGAGTCTTAGAGCATCTACTCTTGATTACAGAAGTACCCCCCCATGCTGATAGGCTACCTGGGATCTGGGAGAAGAAGCTTCTGCAGGCATATGAAGGAGGGGTGGGGAATAGGTGGCCAAAGTGACCAAAGTAACTAAGTAGACTACATCTTAAAAGCCTTCATCCTGTGAGTACATAGATTCTAAACTTCAGGACAAGGTTGGAAGCAAAGGAATATTCCAAATAGAGAGATGAGACTCACCTTGTATTTCAGAAAGACTGGGGTGCCTATGGATGATCTGGAAGCTGGACATCACTCTATATCCTGCATCTGACAGTAGTTCAAGTTGATAATGTAAATGAAAAGTAAGGATATATTCATGGAAAAGAAAAAAGGGACTTTTGAGATGCTTAGGAGTAAGGACAGAAGATTGTTGACTGTTGATGGTGGTGAAGAACAGAAAGAAGACTAAACTCTTTCCCAGGGATGGCTTATACTTGGGGTATGTGCAGTGAGTTCAGTAACTGTGCCTTTATCTTGGATTCTTCTTGCTGAGAAGCCTGGGATCAACCTGCTAGCAGGCCTTGTGGGAGCTGCAGCTCTGGGGCAACAAGAGGAAGTGAGAAGGTGAAGGAGGGAGCAGAAGAAGCAGCAGCTTCTCTGTGGATGAGTGGAGAAGGCCTGGACTCAGGATGCCCTGGAAGACAGGAAGGACAAGCAAGAAGAGATATTCATTTTTATGTGTCCTGTCTTGCTCTTTTCATTTTTAAATATATATTTATTTATTATGTATACAGTATTCTCTGTATTGTGTCTGTATGTATGCCTGCAGACCAGAAGAGGGCACCAGATCTCATTACAGATGGTTGTGAGCCACCATGTGGTTGCTGGGAACTGAACTCAGGACCTTCAGAAGGGCAGGCAGTACTCTTAAGCACTGAGCCGTCTCTCCAGCCCCTGTCTTGCTCTTTTCTCTTGTTGGCAAAGTTCTGCCCTTTCTTCTCCTATGAGTTGTGTCACCTGCTTCTTCCAGGCAGACACTGGGAAGGCAGATGATGTAGTCTGTGTCGCTGCACCCAGCTGTATCCAGAGGTTGTGAATGTGGAAGAACCTGGGGTATCCGAATAGGCTGAACTTGGATAACAGAGAAGCTATGATTCTTTCATGGTGGGAAGTCTAAGAATAATTGATGGTTTTAGGAGGCAACACAATAGCAGACATAGCTAGATGAAGGGCACTCCTAAAACCAGATGAGGGCATAAAAATAAAATCCCAACAAGCAGGTAGCTTGGTTCTTGGACCCCACACTCAAAAAATGAAGTCAATTTGAGAAGTAGAATTCTTAGCACTGCAGCAAGGGAAAAGCTATTCTGTGGCATGGGAGAAGTGCATGTTGAGTCAGGATATGGGGTAGAAAGATAAGGACCTGTGGTGCATGGTGAACAGTGATGGATTCAGCACTGATGGTACACGGTGAGCAGTGATGGATGCAGCATTGATGGTGCATGGTGAGCAGTGATGGATGCAGCATTGATAGTGCATGGTGAGCAGTGACAGATCAGCATTGATGGTGCATGGTGAGCAGTGATGGATGCAGCATTGATGGTTCATGGTGAGCAATGACAGATGCAGCATTGATGGTGCATGGTGAGCAGTGATGGATGCAGCATTGATGGTGCATGGTGAGCAGTGATGGATGCAGCATTGATGGTGCATGGTGAGCAAAGATGTATGCAGCACTGATAGTGCACGGTAAGCAGTGATGGATGCAGCATTGATGGTACATGGTGAGCAGTGATAGATCAACATTGATGGTGCATGGTGAGCAGTAATGAATGCAGCATTGACGGTGCATGGTGAGCAGTGATGGATGCAGCATTGACGGTGCATGGTGAGCAGTGAAGGATGCAGCATTGATGGTACATGGTGAGCAGTGATGGATGCAGCATTGATGGTGCATGGTGAGCAGTGATGGATCAGCATCAAAGCATTCAGACTAAGTGAGAACCCATGGTTGGAACCAAGAAAGGGTACTCAGCAAGATGCCACCACCAGAGGAAAGGAGGATACACAGAGTGGCTGTCCTTGGGTCTGTGAGGTCAAAGGGATTATCAAGCGAGAGTTCAAGGAGTTGACTGAGTGAGGAGATTTCACACAGGGGCTTGGTATGTGCATGGTCAGCTGCACACATCAACATGCCATCTCCAGAGGATGATGTGGTGCCTTCAGATAAGGCATGCTGGCCATTGCTAACAGCGTGGAAACGAGTACAACTGAAGCCACAGCAGCTGAAACTCAAAAGTTTGTTCCTGCCCCTGCTCCCCCCGCCCTCTCACCCTTCTTGCCAGTTTTAATAATGAAGCCACAAGAGACCTTGAGACGGAAAAATCCCTCAGCCTTGCAGTGCAACAGAGACCACAGCTGGGAGCACCAGATTTAGTGTCTGTGATGATGTTGGGATTTTATTTTTAAGCCCTCATCTTTTAGACATTCAACCAAGATAAACAAAGGAGGGAAAATTCCTGGGCTCCCGGAATAACCCCATGAAACAATATCTAAACTCCTCCCCTCTTTAGTACTTTCTCCATAAACAAGGCCGTCTGTTTCTGAAACCTGACTTTTATTATCTTCCGAGGCATCGAAAACATGAAGGCTTGCCAGGGTCCAGACAAAATTCTTCACCTTTGACACATTTGTGCAAGTGTTTCTAAACCAGAAGAAAGGTTTGCTGTGACATCAGCAGTGGGCATGGGAGGGAGGGTCTGAAAGAAGAAACAAGTGCAATTGCTGAGAAGTTCCGGAGAATGTGGCATTTTGTGTCAGGAAGGGGTCCTTGAGAGATCCATGATGCTTAGCAGCCCCTGGGATTTGGGATTTGGGGATTGTGGGTAGTGAAGGTCAGTCATATCTTGATGTCATGCCTCTACCTTTTGTTTGTTTGCTTACTTACTCGTTTGAGACAAGGTCTCACTTTGGAGTCTAGGCTGGCCTTGAACTTATGATTCCTCTGCCTCAGCCTCCTGAGTATTGGGATTACATGCCTGCATCACTGTCAGACTTCACAGCATGTCTTCTTTGTTTTAATTCTTTCATAATTGTGTATGTACACACACAAATATGTAGAAGGTTGGCCATATCTTCCCACTACCCTTTCTGATCCCTTTTCACTCCCACTGAACCTCTCCTTCCCAACAAATTCCACTCGTGTGTGTGTGTGTGTGTGTGTGTGTGTGTGTGTGTGTGTGTGTGTACATGGGCATTGGTGTAGTCACTGTGTTTAATCTGGGTTTCTTGCATGAGACAAGATTATTCACTTAAGCAGGGCAAGTTACTATACAACAGGGGAATGACTCCCCCCAGCAACCATTAACTGCCTAACAGCTTCTCAGAGAAGGGGTGCTTCATCCATTATGGACTGTTGATTGGCCCTGTCTTTTGCAGGTCTTGCGTAGGTAACCACAACTGCTGTGAGTTCACATTTTCAACAACTATGTCCGGATCAAAAGACAGCATTTTGCTGCACCCCTCCCCATCTTCAACCCTTCTGCTCTCTCTAGGTGCCCTGAGCTTTAGAAAGACTAACACAGATATCTGGCTTAAGCACTCAACAGTCACTGCTTCCCATGAAGTGAGCAAGTAAGCAGCCTCTGCACTTTCTCTGAGCAAGGTTGAGAGCACCTCTACACCATGAATAGAAGCATAAATATTCAGATGACAGTTGGAGAAAACATCAACTTAGAAAACATGCGTGTTAGGTTCTTTCCTAGGCCCAAGGCATTGCTAGTCATGGACCTTTTGGAACAGTCATGGACCCTGGATGCTGTAATACTAGCCCATCAACAAGCTATTAGGGACATGACTGTTAGAGGGGTAACCTAGCACTTTCTAATTGAATGTGAGGCCTGCATTCCACGAGAGGAAAATTGATATTATGTCTTAAATGTGCATCCTGCTGGGAGACTGATGATGGTGCTGCTCTCCCCAGTTCAGCTTCTGAGTAGCGAATGGCTGTTTCATACAGAAGAATGGCCCACTGTTCAGGGTAAAGTTAAGCCAAGTCTTTCAAAGTTCAGTCGATTGCTTCTTTTATTATCAAAATTTCAAGCTGATTCGAGCTGTCCACTCTGAAATCTGGGGATTTTTAGCAACTCTGGTGCACCGGAAGGCCACTAGGGCTATTCACAGGAGACCAGGAACCTCGTAGAAGGGCATTCTGGAAAGGGATGCCGGAAGTTATCGTAGACGTCCCTCTCTGCTCTTCTCCAGCCCAGCCTCAATGGCTGTTTCAGGGTTCTAGGATGAGGAAGGCCATATCAGAGCAAAAAGAATGAGAGAGAGAGAGACAGAGTAATGCGTGCGAACACACAGCCCTCAGTGACAGCCAGGAAAGAGTTATGATCCAGGCAAACCTTTGTACACAGGACCTGGCCTCACTTTGCAAAGGCACCAGAGGCCCTGGATGGTGTCATCAGTTGAGATGACCATGGGTGCACCAGGAGTGTCCACAGCACTCCCTGGATCCAAATGCAGTGGCCCCGTCAAGTGAGGTGTACAGCGGGACAGACATCAGGCTAAAATGAGTCAGAGTACAACAGAGCTTGAGTAGCCTTTATCCAGAAATTTCTCTGATTTGAGATTTTTTTCATATTGTAAAATATTTGCACATATGTAATGAGCTATGTTGGAGATGGGACTCTCGTAGAAGCACGAAAGTCATTTCTGTTTCCAATGTACTTGCACACACAGGCTGAAGGTGGTTTTATACCTCACACTCAGTACAACTGTATTTTAATGGTGCCCTTGACACCTGAAGGTGTGAAATTTTCAAATTGTGACATCATGTCCATGCTCAGAAAGTTTTAAAATTTAAAGCATTTTGCAGTTCGGATTTTCAGATGAAAGATGCTTGTTATGTGTGTAAATTTCCAAAAATGTGAGAACAGAAAGTAGAAAACCTGTGTTTCTAGACTGGGATCACAATCCCTATGTAATAACTGTGAGGCCTCGTGGCCTCGGGCTGGAGTATTTGTATTGTGCACTGTTTATTAGCTGTCTAATTTGGGGGAATACGCTGCCCTGAGACTCAGCATATCAAACCAGCAAGCAATCACTATCACACTCAGTTTCTGAAGGTCAGAAAGTTGAGCATGACCTATCTGTTCACTGACTCAAGGACCCTCATGGAGATCTAGGAAGGATGCTGGTGGGAGACGCTGTAGCCTGAAGACTGAGCAGGGCTTCAGGAACTGCTTCTAAAGTTGGCTCATTCATACAACTGCCTGAAGGAGTATTCACCTGCTTGAACTTCTCTAAAGGAAAGCTAGACAGTCTTCCAACAAGGCAACAGGCTTCCCCTCCTGGGAATGATCCAAGACTGTGTCAACACAAAACACGGCTCTCAGCTCAAAAGGAATAAGAGAGTTTATTCTGGAGCCAAATGACAGTAACCACAACCAGGAAACCGATTCAGGTTGTCCTGAAATGCCGTGTTCCAGTATGGAAATGGATTCATGAAGTTTTTATAGTTATAGAACAAAATAAAGTCATAAATCAAGGCATTTTCCAAAAATGTTGGAGCTAAAGATAGTCCAAGGTAATCTAGCTATTAGACCTGCAACATCCCTGCTCTCCATAACCACAAAGTTTCAATCATTCAGTGAGCCTTGGAATATTTAGCATAGGTGAAATGTATTTTCGTTTTTGCTTTCTGGGAACTTCAGTCCCCAGGAGGGAGAGAGCAAAGCAGAAAGCAGCATTTTTTTCTGACCAAGCTATGGAAGTGGCACCACCGCATCAACCTTATTTTATTTCCAGTCACTCAGTCCAACCCACCCTCAGGAGAGAGGGCTCAAACTCAGCTTCTCTAAGGGAATTAGTAGGTGTGCTTGGATGTCATCGACAAGTCACACTTCAAACCCTCTGTCATCTGTGTAGGTAGTTTGGGAATTTAAGATAATGCACCAGTAAGGGTTTTGAAACGTGCAACTGAAGTCCACAGTCCTCAGGTGATGAGGCCCTTTGAGAACTGGAACGTTTAAGGTCCCTTCAGGAATTACCTTCCTCCATACTGTGCCTGATGAATCTCAGGTAAGAAACTTACACAGAAGTTTCTAGAAAGATTCCACCATGCCATGATCAAGTCCTGCTTCTGGCAGAAGCACTGAACCTCAGATCTTGAACTTGTTTTATCTCCATAAAGGATCCCCAGACAGCCTTGTCATTCCAACTTTCACCCCATGTCTTATTGAGAGAGCCAGACTCCGTGTGCCTGACTGGCTACGGAATAGCAGAGAAGGGCTGGGGAGATGGTCCAGTTCATAACATGACTGCTGCATGAGCATGAGGACCTGAGTTCAGACCCACAGTATCCATGTAAAAATCTAGGTGTGGTGATGCATGCCTGATGCCCCTGCACTGGGGAGATGGCGAGTCCCTAGAGCACCCTGGCTGGCAAGGTTAGCTGAGTCAGTGAGCTTCAGGGCTAGCGAAGGACTCTGTCTCAAAAAGGAAAGTGGAGAGTTAATGAAGCTGACATTCAGCATCAATGTCTGGCCTCCACATGCTCAAGCATCTATGTATACATGCATCTGCACACATATGAGCACAGAAACTCTCTCTCTCTCTCTCTCTCTCTCTCTCTCTCTCTCTCTCTCTCTCTCTCTCACACACACACACACACACACACACACGTACACAGACACAAAACGATGATTGATACAGGGCTGATAATCTAGTTCTTTAGACCTAGAAAAGCATGATTACCATCATTTTAGTGGGCAGATTTTGTTAGCGTTCTGCATTGTTTGGGGTTACATGGCAAGAGAGTCAGCTCTCTTCCCTTTCTACCTCCCACTTTTCCCATGGAAGCACATTTCCCAGCTCTGGGCAACCTCCATCCTGTTTTCAGCCAATGTCTTCTAGCTCCTGGTCTGTATTCTGCATTGCACTGAGCTTACTGTCAAAGGGCCCTCCTTTCCCCTGAGCATCTGCACCAGGAAGGGGGAAGCTCCTTACCGAGGCTTTTCCCCTGTTGAAGTTCTGGCAGCCACCAGGAAGGAGGGTACTGGGTCTTAGACAGTACTTTCCAGCATAGCCTTAGAGGCTAGGAAGGCAGAGTAAAGTACCTTTGGAGGAAGGATCTGTAGGACTCTGGGGGTGGTGCATTTTGTAGAAGAGGAAAGAATGCGTCTCACAGACCCACTGATGAAGTTCTAAACGTGCTGAGTATCACATTGCGGGGAGAGTCTGATGAAGCAGTAACTCGCTGCAATCCAGCTGGCAATTCCACTGCCTTGTGTGCTGGGCTTGCCCTGAGCATCCTTCTTTGATGCACTTGAGGCCAGGGTCTGGGAGATACAGAATGCAGTAGAGTGAATCCAGAGGAAATTGAACATATCAAATCCCTCCTTAAAATGACAAGTCTTCATACTTAATGCTTCTCTTTGGGTAACTTACATGATATCAATCAGACTACATAAACACCAAGATCTAACCATCTGACACAGGTAAGCCATTACAAGCGGGATGCAAAATTTAAACGAGCAGATGCAGTTCTGGGACAGAAGAGATGATGGATTGGAATGTGAACTTTCGACAATGGTGTGCTCTTATTGAGGTCAGTTCCCCATTAGCCACCCACACTTGGTCTACTTAAGTGTATCCACACAGAAATAGAGCCCCAGGCTTCCCTAGTTCCAACCTCTCTTCAACTTCCACCCAGGAAGAAATTCACTTAACTCCCTTATACTATAGTGTGGATGACCCTTTCCATGTGGAGCCAATCCTGGCTTTGGAGATGAGGGTACAGCTATCATATGAGTGACAGATACACCTACAAGACAGAGAGCCTCAGGGCAGCTCCCACCACTCCCTCCCACCAAAGTGACAGGTATGTGCCCTTGGCATTCTCTTTCTTGTTGTTGAACTCAAAATAATATATGAAAATCAGAGTGTGAAGCCCAGATGGTATAGCATCCATGTCATTTCCACTGTCCTTGGTGTCTTTGAAGCAATCAAGGTATGGAAAACATTTGAGAAATATTTACTTCTTTTAACTCTGTTAGTACTCTGTAAGATAAAACACTATGTTCAGTAGCTAAGCATCATCTCCTTGAGCAGCAAACACAGCTGTGGAAGTAGGGAAAACAATAGAAAGAAATTGAGGAATGAAGGCTGATTCCTGTAGGTTTTCTGGGGTGCTTTTCCCACAGTAACTGAGGATGTAAAAGCACAGTCTGTCGGCTGTGGTTTGAATAACTGCCCCCCAAAGATTCATGTAACAAAGATTTGGTCCCCAGTCTGTCATAATGCTGAGAGTTGCTGGGACCTGTGTGGAGGCAAGGCATTGATGTTGAGCATCTTCATTCACGAACACCTTGTTTTTTGGGATGGGTCCTTCACTGAACCTAGAGCTCGCTGATCGAAAGCTCAGCTGCTTCCCTTGTTGTGCCTCCACACAGCCCCAGAGCAACGGGGGCCATCTAACCCAGCCCCAGGAGGCAGTCCAACTCAGACCCACTATGAGCCCAAAGAAACCTTTCTTCTTCCAAGCCGATTATCTTAGGTGTTTTGTCACATGACAGAAAGCTGCCTACCACACCATTCCCATCTTCACCACTGGCAAGAATTCAGGCTAACGTTTGGCACCTGTGAAACATCAGCGGGGCTTTCAGCATTCCTGTTCTATAGACACTTTCATATAAGTTTTATTTGTGCCCTGTGAAGTTCAGTGTAATACGCAGATCAAGTAAGCCATGGCATCCGGCCAGGGAAAACATTCCTGCTTTAGATGAGTAGCACAAAGTAAACCTTGCTTATCACACCGTGTGTCTGCTCAGAACTGCAAATGCCTTTCTGGGGAGAAAGGGATGAAGGAATGCCACGGAGAAACTCCTGGGATGCAGAGCAGTGGCTGCCAAGTCCCATGCTGAGAAGCTCTCTCTAACGTCTGAGGACTTCAAGCACCTATCTCTTGAGACTGCTTATTTGCAGTCTTCATTTCTAAACAACTGAAAACAGAAACTGCCAATTTATTCAGTTACCTATGTACAAAAGGCAACGCTGTCCTTAAAATCTAGCTTTTCCCTCTCTGAACCAACAGGCTAAGGTGAGGGAACGGCTTAAAGCTTGGTCCCCTGCAGATTTTAGAGTCCTCTGAGTACCAAGATCCCTGCACCCGTCTTATCTCCCTAACTCATCTCCCCTGTATTTAAAATTTGCCCTCAGCTATTTTAAAATGAATGATTCTGCTATGGTTTGGATCTGACGTGTCCCCTCTAGGCCCTGCGTGAGGTGATGGGTCTCCAGCTAGTGACACTGTCTTGCGAGGTGTTGGTAGCCTTCAGAGGAGGCACTGTAAGTGGGTCCTTGAGGACAGATCCTGGGAGGCTAGATCATGATCCTGCCTCGCTTCCTTCCTGTGTGCCTTTCTCAGCTCCTGGTCCACCTGAGATGAGAAAACTCTCCCATCTCATGTTCCCACTCCCAAGAGGTTCAGCCCAACTTCACAGGACCAAGAGATCATAGACTGATTTTTGAATATTCCCCCTTTAGGTTGCTTTTCTTGAGTATTTTTTTGTAGCAGCCAAGGTCCCCATGCTCCCAATGTACTCAGGAGAACTTGTTTTTAAAACCAAACAACCGAAATCAGACTCACAAGGGAAAGCAAAGTGTCTGTTACAGTCTAGATTTGTGAACGGAAAGAAGACATTTACTATCAGAACACAAAGTTTCCAGCTTTTTAGGAAAAGCACATGTGACGATTTGAATAAGAAAGCCCCCCCACAGGCATATAGATAGACAGATGATAGATAGATATTTGTGTTTGTATACATACATATATATTCTTATATACATGAATGCTTAGTAGGATTAGGAGATGTGACCTTCTTGTTGGTGGATATGTGTTGTTGTCACTGGGAGTGGGCTTTGAGATTTCAAAAGCCCATAACAGGCCCAGTTTCTCTCTCTCTGATGCCTAAGGATCAGGATGCAAAGCTCCCAGCAACTGCTCTAGTGCCATGCATGCCACCATGAAGATAATAGACTAAGCCTTAAAAACTGTAAGCAAGCTCCCAATTAAATGTCTTTGCTTTTAAGAGTTGCCTTGTTCATGGTATGTCTTCACAGCAATAGAACAAAGACTAATAGAGAATACTGCCTTGCTTGAACTTTGTGCTAATATCTATAAGTCATTTAACACTAAAAAACTCAAGCACAGGGATAAAAATCAGTACTTAACGACCTCTATCATGTGTGTTTGTATGTGTGATCATACATGCACATGTATTCATGTGAAATATCAATACACTTTAATATCGTTTTATTTTGATGGTAAACTGTTAAGATTCAATGTATATAGATTTTTAAATCAAATTCAAATACTTTGTAAAAATAAATAAATGATACTGATATATTTGAATACATATGAATGAATTAATATATGCATGAGTAAAATAATACAATCAAAAAATTACAAAAAAAATCTTCTTCAAATACATGCATAGTTTTCATTACACTTTTAGTTATGAAAATGCCATAATAAAATCTATTATTTCATATGTCAACTGAAAAACTTAATCCAAAATGTATATAGTTCCTTTTTTTCCCTTGTAGTCATCAGATCACCAAAAATATTCATTTAAATACATAAAGAAATGTTCGTCATCCTTAGCTATCAGGGAAATGCAAATCGAATTGACTCTGAGATTCCATCTTATACCTGTCAGAATGACTAAGATCAAAAATTAAATGACAGATTATGCTGAAGAAGCTGTGCAGCAAGAAGAACACTCCTTCGTTGCTGGTAGGAACACAAAATTGTACAGCCACTTTGAAAATCAATAGTGTAGTTCCTCAGAAAACTGAGAATCAATATACCACAAGACCCAGCAATATCATTCTTGGTCATATGCTCAAAGGAGGCTCAATAATACCATGAGGAAACTTGCCCAACTATGTTCATAGCAACTTTATTTGTAATAGCTGGAAACAGCCTAGATGCCCCTCAACCAAAGAATGGATGAAAACAATGTGGTACATTTACACAATAGAGTATTATTCAGCTGTTTAAAAAATGACATCAGGAAGTTTGAAGGCAAATTGATGGAACTAGAAAAAAATCATTCTGAGTGAGGATACCAGGACCCAAACGACAAACATGGTATGTACTCACTCATAAGTGGCTATTAAGTACAAGATAAAGAATAACCATACTGCAATTCACAGACCCAAAATGGTTAGGTAAAAAAAAGGGGGGGCTGGGAGGTCCTTGGCCAGCAAGTGGCCCTGATCCAGTATCAGTAGATCCATCTGGAGGGGTAAGTGTATGCCCGCCTGGCCAGCCAGATGCCCTGGGAAGGGAGTACAGGAACCCTCCAATCCCCTAAATTTTCTGGCCATTCAGCGGGGCTTCTCCCGGCTACTGGTTTTTCTACTTATCCCACCCCAGCTTGCCCCCAAGCACCCTTTTCCATCTGTGGGGTCCTAGGATCCCCGAACTCAGACTGCGTCAGGGCTGAGGCTCTGGGGACATAGTGTGGTGAGTGCAAGGCTGTAGGGGTTTCTTTGTTCCATGGAGCCAGCATCTACCAAGCCCACCCATTTGTCTGTAAGGTACTTGGCCATCAAGTGGCCCTGATCCAGTACCAGTAGATCCATCCAGAGGGGGTCCTTAGATCCACCACCACAGCCTACTTCAGGGAGGAGGGTATCTAAGAGCCAACTCCAGTGCTGAGGGGACCTAAGAGAGGGCAGAAAAAGAAAAATCCCCAAGTACACAGTTAGCCACAGCAAAAATCAGACCAAGCCGCTGAGACTCTCCTGACCACATTTGAAGGAAGAGATGGGCAGGCACCAATGCAAGAATTCCTCCAACAACCTGAAAAGCAACATAATAACCCCAGAATCCAGAGAATATGCAACAGGAAGACTTGAACAACCTAATCAAGAAGTAGAGGAAATCAACTTTAAACGTAACATTATGAAAGTGATAGAGACAATTAAAGAGGATGTGAAAAACTCCTTTAAAGAAATGGATGAGAAGACTAACAAAAAGTTAGAAGAAATGAATAAATCCCTCAAACATACCCTAGAAAACAAAGAAAAAGCAATCAAAGAGGTAATGGAAACAGTTCAAGAAATGAAAACTGGAATGGAGGCAATGAAGAAAACACAAACAGAGGGAAGGCTGGATATGGAAAATCTGGGTAAACGAACAGGAACTACAGAGTCAAGTATAAACAACAGACTACAAGAAATAGAAGAAAGAATCTCAGATGCTGAAGATACTATAGAGGAAATAAACTCACTGATCAAAGAAAACAGCAAATCCAACAAATACTTAACACAAAACATCCAGGAAATCTGGGACACCATGAAAAGACCAAAGCTAAGAATAATAGGGGTAGAAGAAGGAGAAAAATTACAGCTCAAAGGCCCAGAAAATATATTCAACAAAATTATAGAAGAAAACTGTCCCAACCTAAAGTAGGATATTCCTATGAAGGTACAAGAATCATACAGAACACCAAATACACTGCATCAAAAAAAAAATCCCCTCGGCATATAATAATCAAAACACAAAACATACAGAATAAAGAAAGAATATTAAGAGCTGCAAAGGAAAAAGGTCAAGTACCATATAAAGGTAAACCTATCAGAATTACACCTGACTTCTCTATGGAAACCATGAAAGCGAGAAGGTCTTGGATAGATGTGCTGCAGACACTAACAGACCATGGATGCAAGCCCAGACTACTATGCCCAGCAAAGCTTTCTTTCACCATCGATAGAGAAAACAAGATATTCCAGGATAAAAACAAATTAAAGCAATACGTAGCCACAAACCCAGCCTTACAGAAAGTACTAGAGAAAAACCACAACTAAAGGAAGCAAACAACACCCATAATAACACAGACACCTAACAACCCTCCACCAGCACAACTCAAGGAAACACACAAACTCTACCACCAAATAAATAAATAAATAAATAAATAACTGCAGTTAACAACCACTGGTCATTAATATCACTTAATAGCAATGGACTCAATTCACCTATAAAAAGGCACAGGTCAAGAGAATGGATACGAAAACAGGATCCAACATTCTGCTTTTATAAGAAACACACCTCAACCACAAAGACAGACATTATCTCAGAGTAAAGGGTTAGGAAAAGGTTTTTCAATCAAATGGCCCTAAGAAACAAGCGGGTGTGGCTATACTAATATCTAATAAAATCGACTTCAAACTAAAATCAAATCAGAAGAGATGGAGATGGACACTTTATACTCATAACAGGAACAATTCATCAGGATGAAGTTCAATCCTGAATATATATGCCCCTAATATAAAAGCACCCACATATGTAAAAGAATCATTACTAGAACTCAAAGCACACATCAAACTCAATGCACAAATAGTAGGAGATTTCAACACTCCTCTCTCACCAATGGACATATCAACCAGACAGAAACCTAACAGAGAAATAAGAGAACTAACGGAGGTAATGAATCAAATGGACTTAACAGACATCTATAGAACATTCCACCCAAACAGGAAAGAATATACCTTCTTCTCAGCATCTCATGGAACCCTCTTGAAAACTGATCACATACTCGGTAGCAAAGCAAACATCCACAGATACAAAAAAATTTTAGTAATCACCTGTGTCTTTTCAGATCACCATGGAATAAAGTTAGAATTTAACAACAGTTCTACCCCCAGAAAACCTACAAACTCATGGAAACTGAACAGTCAACTACTGAACCACCCCTGGGTCAGGGAAGAAATAAATAAAGAAATTAAAGTCTTTTTTGAATTCAACAAAAATAAAGACACAACATACCCAAACCTATGGGACACTATGAAAGCAGTGCTAAGAGGAAAGTTCATAGCACTAAGTGCCCACATTAAAAAAAAAAAAAAAAAAAGGAGAAAGCTCACATTAGAAACTTAACAACACAGCTGAAAGCTCTAGAAAAAAAAGAAGCAGACTCACCCAGGAGGAGTAGAAGACTGGAAATAATCAAATTGAGGGCTGAAATCAACAAAATAGAAACACAGAAAACAATCCAAAGAATCAATGAAACAAAGAGCTAGATCTTTGAGAAAATCAACAAGATTGACAAACCCCTATCCAAACTAATCAAAAGGCAGAGAGAGAGAACACAAAAATTAACAAGATCAGAAATGAAAAGGGGAACATAACAAGAGACACTGAGGAAATACAGAGAATCATTAGGTCTTACTACAAAAGCCTGTATGCCACAAAGTTGGAAAATGTAAAATGAATGAAAAATTTTTTAGATAAGTACCATATGCCAAAATTAAATCAAGACCAGGTGAACAATTTAAATAGACCTATAAGTCATGAGGAAATAGAAGCTGTCATAAAAAACCTCCCAACCAAAAAAAAAGCCCAGGACCAGATGGTCTTAATGCAGAATTCTACCAGAACTTCCAAGAAGAGCTGATACCTATACTCCTTAATATGTTTCACATAATAGAAACAGAAGAGTCATTGCCAAACTCTTTTTATGAAGCTACAGTTACCCTGATACCAAAACCACACAAAGACGCAACCAAGAAAGAGAATTACAGACCAATCTCTCTCATGAACATTGATGCAAAAATTCTCAATAAAATACTGGCAAACGAATCCAAGAACACATCAAAAAAATCATCCATTATGATCAAGTAGGCTTCATCCCCAGAGATGCAGGGCTGGTTCAACATACAAAAATCTATCAATGTAATCCATCATATAAATAAACTGAAAGAAATAAACCATATGATCATTTCATTAGATGCTGAGAAAGCATTTGACAAAATTCAACACCCCTTTATTAAAAAGTTCTTGAAGAGATTAGGGATACAAGGATCATATCTAAATATAATAAAAAGCAATATACAGCAAGCCAACAGCTAACAACAAATTAAATGGAAAGAAACTCAAAGCCATCCCACTAAAATCAGGAACAAGACAAGGATGTCCACTCTCTCCATATCTCTTCAACATAGTGCTTGAAGACAATATAAGACAATATAAGGAGATCATGGGGATTCGAATTGGAAAGGAAGAAGTCAAACTTTCATTATTTGCAGAGGATATGATAGTATACATCAGTGACCCCAAAAACTCTACCAAAGAACTCCTACAGCTGATAAATACCTTCAGTGATGTGGCAGGATACAAGATCAACTCCAAAAAATCAGTAGCCCTCCTATACACAAAGGATAAAGAAGCAGAGAGGGAAATCAGAGAAACTTCACCTTTCACGATAGCCACAAATAGCATAAAGTATCTTGGGGTAACACTAACCAAGAAAGTGAAAGATCTATTTGACAAGAACTTTAAGGCTTTGAAGAAAGAAATTGAAGAAGACACCAGAAAATGAAAGGATCTCCCATGCTCTTGGATTGGTAGGATTAACATAGTAAAAATGGAAATCCTACCAAAGGCAATCTATAAATTCAACACAATCCCCATCAAAATCCCAACAAAATTCTACACAGACCTTGAGAGAACAATAATCAACTTTATATGAAAAAAAAAAAACCCAGGATTGCTAAAACAATCCTATACAATAAAGGAACTTCCAGAGACATTACCATCCCTGACTTCAAACTCTATTACAGAGCTACAGTAATGAAAACAGCTTGGTATTGGCATAAAAACAGAGATGTCGACCAATGGAATCAAATCGAAGACCCGGATATTAACCCACAAACCTATGAACACCTGATTTAAGACAAAGGAGCTAAAATTATACGATGGAAGAAAGAAAGCATCTTCAACAAATGGTGCTCGCATAACTGGATGTCAACCTGTAGAAGAATGAAAATAGATCCATATCTATCACCATGCACAAAACTCAAGTCCAAATGGATTAAAGACCTCAATATAAATCTGACCACACTGAACCTGATAGAAGAGAAAATGGGAAGTAGACTGCAACACTTGGGCACAGGAGACCACTTCCTGCGTATAACCCCAGTTGCACAGACAATGAGAGCAACAATGAACAAATGGGACCTCCTGAAACTGAGAAGCTTCTGTAAAGCAAAGGACACAGTCATTAAGACAAAAAGGCATCTGACTGGATGGGAGAAGATCTTCACCAACCCCACATCAGACAAAGGTCTGATCTCCAAAATATATAAAGAACTCAAGAAACTAGACATTAAAATTCTAAATTACCCAATTAAAAAATGGGGTACTGAACTGAACAGAGAATTCTCAACAGAAGTTCAAATGGCCAAAAGATACTTAAGGTCATGTTCAACTTCCTTAGCCATCAGGGAAATGCAAATCAAAACAACTTTGAGATACCATCTTACACCTGTCAGAATGGCTAAAATCAAAAACACCAATGATAGCCTATGCTGAAGAGGATGTGGAGTAAGGGAAACACTCATCCACTGCTGGTGGGAATGCAAACTTGTGCAACCACTTTGGAAATGAGTGTGGCGGTTTCTCAGGAAATTGGGAACCAACCTACCTCAGGATCCAGCAATACCACTCTTGGGAATATACTCAAGAGATGCCCAACCATGTTACAAAAGCATTTGTGCAACTATGTTCATAGCAGCATTATTTGTAATAGCCAGAACCTAGAAACAACCTAGATGCCCCTCGATGGAAGAATGGATAAAGAAAGTGTGAACTATATACACATTAGAGTACTACTCGGTGGTAAAAAACAATGACATCTTGAATTTTGCATGCAAATGGATGAAAATAGAAAACACTATCCTGAGTGAGATAATCCAGACCCAAAATGATGAATATGGTATGTACTCACTCATTAGTGGACTCTAGCCATAAGCAAAGGACATTGAGCCTATAGTTCACAAGCCTAGAGAAGCCAAATAACAAGGTAAACGCAAAGAAAAAATACATAAATCCACCTGGAAATTGGAAACAGACAAGAATGCCAGGCAAAAGTTGGGAGCATGGGGGTGGGGGTGAGGGTGAGGGGTAGGAGTAGGAGTGGGGTAGAGGGAAGGGGAGGGGGGAAAGAGAAGGCAGTAGGGAAGGATTGGGGAGTGCTTGGGGGAGTGGGAGGGCTGAGATGGAGGAAGGGCGGATATAGGAGCAGGGAAGAAGATATCTACATTAAGGGAGCCATTTTAGGTATGGCAAGAGACTTGGCTCTAGAGGTGAACCATGTGTCCACGGGGATGACCCCAGCTAGGTCCTTGGGCAGCAGAGAAGAGGGTGACTGAACTGGCCTTGCCCCATAATCACACTGATGATTATCTCAAACATCACCATAGAATCTCCATCCGGGGATGGATGGAGATAGAGACAGAGATCCACATCAGAGCACTGGACTGAGCTCCCAAGGTCCAGTTGAAGAGCAGAAGGAGGGAGAAGATGAGCAAGGAAGTCAGGACCGCGAGGGGTTGGTCCACCCACTGAGACAGTGTGCCTGATCTAATGGGAGCTCACCAAATCCAGCTGGACTGGGACTGAACGGGCATGTGATCAAACCAGACTCTCTGAATGTGGCTGACCATGGGGGCTGACTGAGAAGCCATTGATAATGGCACTGGAACTTGTTTCTACTGTATGTATTGGCGTTTTGGGACCCTAGTCTATTTGGATGCACAGCTTCCTAGGCCTGGATGGAGGGGGGAGGGCCTTGGACTTCCCACAGGGTAGAGTGCCCTGCCCTCTCTTAAGGCTGGAGGGGGGAGGAGGAGAATGAGTGGGAGAGGGATCTGGAGGAGAATGGGAGGAGGGGGGAAGTGAAAATTTTTGAATGGAAAAATAAATAAATAAATAAATAAATAAATAAATAAATAAATAAATAAATAAATAAATAAATAAATAAATAAATGAAAAGGGGGGCCTAAGGGAGATGCATGGATCTCCCTGGGAAAAATTATCTCCTGGTTGGACTTGGGGTGGGTGGGCATGGGAACTGGAGGGATCGCGTTGGGAGGTGGGTAGACGGAGAGACTGCTGAGAGAGGTGACTGGAAAGGGGTAGGATCCTGATGCAAGGGAAATTCCCAGGAGCCTACAAGGATGGCCCCAGCAAAGGCTCCTGGCAGCAGTGGATGCAGAGCCTGAACTAGACATCCCCTGTGATAGATTGGTGACTACTCCACTTGTCATCAGAGAGCCTTGATCCAGTGAATGATTCAGAGCCCTAGACCCATGGCCAAACATTGGACTGAACTATGGGAGTCCTGCTGAGGAGAGGGAGGATGGATTGTAGGACCCAGGGGGTTAGGGACATTGCAAGAAAATTCAGAGAAACAGTTAATCTGGCTCATAAGAACTCACAGAGTGCATCAACAACCAGGGTGCCTGTATTGTATCGAACTAGGCCCTCTGCATATATACAGTTGTAGCTTGATGTATTTGTAGGACTTCTGGCAATGGGAGCAGGGACTGTCTCTGGTGCTTTGGTTGGCCCTTGGGAATATATTCCTCATGCTGGATTGCCTTGCCCAGCCTGAATACAGGAAGAAGTGCCTGGTCTTATGGCAGTTTCATATGCCATGCTTTGTGATATTCGTGGGAAGTCAGTCCCTTGCTGAGTGAATACAGAGGACAGGTGTATGGAAGGGAGGAGGGTTGGGAGAGGGAGTGGAAGGACAGGAGGGAGGGAGGGAAGGCTGCAGTCAGGATGCAAAATAAA
Source organism: Ondatra zibethicus (assembly GCA_004026605.1). Taxonomy (NCBI): domain Eukaryota; kingdom Metazoa; phylum Chordata; class Mammalia; order Rodentia; family Cricetidae; genus Ondatra; species Ondatra zibethicus. The sequence continues at coordinate 34,222 of PVIU01005604.1, read as the reverse complement.
TAAACAGACGAATGAATAAATAAGAAAATATGCATATTATCTCTTGGTCACCACGATAATCCAAGTCCTTTAAGACTTGTGACCTTGGCACTTGAATATGGCCTATTTCTACTCCAATTCAGTTTACAATTATTCCCTGGGAACTGAAGGATCACCCCGACTGGAGTGAGGTGGTTCAAAGCAGGAAACATGCTTGTTGGACTGCCCTTACAGCAAATGCACATAACTGTCTCTACCAAGATTAGAGACCTGATATGCAATTCTCTTATTTGGCTTGTAACATAAATTTCTTAAAATACTACTTTCAATTCTTCTTTTACTTTTCCCAAAATGGAAATGTCTAAGCAAAATTTATTTTGGGTTATAAAACTAATACATGCATACACTGCTCCTGTCAAAATCTGAGCATTTGACGGTGATGGAGCTAAACTCCTCATTGAAAAGAAGTCCAACTCCTGCTGTCCCCTCAATCAGGTAAAAAATATGCCTTCTGAAACCTCTGCTGCGTTCTCACCTAAACCCACACACACATCTGGACCTTTGCTTGTGCATATGTGAAAATTAAGTTTCTGACCAATGTATACAACAACAAATTAAACATCTTTACCAAAAGTTGAGGTACGTGCTATGGTTTCAGTGCTTTCTGCCTCCCAAACTCATGCTGCACTTATTTTTGTCTGAGTATTAAGGGGTGAGCCCCTTAGGAGGTGACTCAGACATCAAAGCTAAGCCCTCACAAGTGGAATTGATGCCCTCATTGCCTTCTTGCCCTGTTCCTTCTGCTGTGTAAAGATGAAGCAGATGCTACTCCAGAAGACAAGGCATTCAAGGCTACATCACAGTATCAGAATTACTAAATAGGCTGGCACCTTGATGTTGGGTTCTCAGTCTCCAAAATTGCTGGTTAATAAAGTTCCATCTATGAATAAATCATGCTGTGAAACCCTGTGTACCACGAATGGACTAACGAGCTTCAGTTGTAATTGCTTTGACAACATGAATCTGGTCTTTGACAAGAAGCTCAAAGCCTTCAGTGCTTCCAATGGGCCAGTCCCGCAGTCCAGACATCTCTGGACAGACTTTGCCTGTTGTCTTGGGAGATGACCACTGGGCTGACCAGCAGGAGGTGTGGCCACAGTGAGCTCTCAGAAATGGGTCTGGAGTATTCCAGAAGTGGAGCATCCCTGTCAAAGGAAACCCTGCATGCTGAAGGCACCTGGGTCACCCTCCTGTCACCCAACCTTGAGAGATGAACACAGTCACATCTGCATCTTAAAGAGCGCCTTCTTGAGCCAGACATGTTCACCTTTGCTGCTAAAACTCCTGCATCACTCTGGCCTGGGGCCCTATACTCCAGCTCTCACCTCCTCCTAAGACAGACTATTCCATGATGGTCTGTGAATATGAGTACTATCGACTTTTTACTGGCTCTTCTGACTGCCCTTCTATGCCCTAAACACGGCCTCATTCCTTCACCCACATCTCTTCTCTGCTTGTCTGTAGAGATGGAGCAAGTGGGCAAGGGAAAGGGACCATTCAGTCTCTACAGTCAAGCCTCCTGCAGCCCTGCTCTTCTGGAGGCACACTCAGCCAGTTCTGTGTGAGACTAAGGGTAGGTCAGGTTAAATCTTGCACTGCCCTTAAAGTCAGTGGCCTAGTAGCTCGGGACTGTCCCCTTCTGAAGCTTTCCAGGCTACTCCCTAGCTGTCCCTCCCCCATCATCCCTGGGAGTGGACAACTTCCCTAGTTATGAGTGTCCCTTCCTTCCCCTTGGGACACTTCACTTTTCCTTCAGGAAAGGCAAGTCCCCTCAGGCAGGATGCTCTCCACCCAGCAGGGCAAGGCCTGGAGAAGCCTCCACAGCCCTGACAGATCCAGATTCCCTAAATGACTACAGTGGATGCATGGAAATGGGCCTCATCAGACTGGGAACATAATGGAGTCACTGAAGCAACTGTTCTCAGCTTTCACAGTGAAAGACCATTTCAGAGACTCATTGAGAATTTCCAAAGGACTTAAAACAGATCAGATAAAATAGGGTTGCTTTGCATCCTGCTTTGAGGTGAACCTTACTATGTTGAGGACAGTAGCCACTCAAACCACAATTTCACATATTCTAGTTTTCATTTTTTTCATTGACATCCATGGATCTCCACCATTGCAGAAGCCTTCCAATAATCATAATGATTCAGTCCTTCCTTCTAAACCACTACATCTTTTTTCCCCTTGGTAATACTGGGCATATAACCCTGAGCCTATTGCTAAACCATACATCCATTTTCTATGTGATTTCTGTTTTTTTTTAATATGTTTCTCTCATCTTGTTCCCAGGGAGTAGACTTCCTCTAGAGACTCCCAATGCTTAATCCCACCTTTCCTAAATTCTTAGACTTTTTTTTCTGTATCTGCCTTATGTTTAATTTCTGTTCTTTCATTCATTCTTTAAATGTCTGGTCCTAACTAGTGCATCTGGTCCTCTTTAAATATGTTTTCCATACAGAGAATTAGGGAAAAAAACAGTTATACACATAAAAACACTTAAGCAGACAGCCCAACCTAATAAATAAATAAGTAATAAAAATGGGCAAGTTAAACAAATAGATATTTCATAAAATAAATGTGGTCAATGAAAATATGAAAAAAAGACTTCCCCTGTTGTGGGAGAGGCTGCTTGTTGGTTCCTGGTTGCTCAGCCCCAAAATAACAACACAGAAACTATATTATTTAAAACACTGCTTGGCCCACTAGCTCTAGCTTCTTATTGGCTAACTCTTCCATATTAATTTAACCCATTTCTAGTAATCTGTGTATTACCACGTGGCTGTGGCTTACAAGGTAAAGTTCCCAGCATCTTTCTCTGATGGGGCTACATGGCTTCTCTCTATTCTGCCCTTCTTTCTCCCAGCATTCAGTTTAGTTTTCCCTGACTAGCTAAGTTCTGCTTCCTATTGATCCAAAGAAGTTTCTTTATTCACCATTGTTATTCACAACATACAGAATCCCATATCATTCCCCATCACTGAATGGGAGATGGGACTATAGCAACCAGAAACAGTCAGTGGAAATGAACTTTTCTTGTTCATTTCATACAGGAGAAATCTGGTTACAAGGGAGAAAGGTGGAGAGAGGTGGGAGAAGAGAGGAGAAAGTAGACTGCAGGGCAATTGGGTTAAGTGATAAGGCCCTAAGAGTCAATAGCTGCCTTGACTAAGCCTGCTGTAACCAGCATCAGGTAAGGCAGCATCAAGCAGGAAGTCTTAGCAGCCCGTGTTCTCCCATGCAAGTGCTTCAAGGTGTGGGGCAGGGGTAGATTTTGAGAACATGGCTGAGCTGTTAGAAATGGTTAATGTTTGTTCAAGTCCTTACAGGCCATAGTGAGGGCTCGAGAGAAATTCTTTGTCACTACAGAAAACTAGCCTCCTCTGGTGAGATGGCTCAGCAGTCAAAAGGCCATACTACTCTTGCAGAGGACCCAAGTTCCGTTCCAAGCCTCCTCATCTAGCGACTCACAGATACATTCAACCAACTCCAGGGTATCTGATGTCCTCTTCTAGATTCCAAGGATACACTCAGGTGCACAGACCCACACATAAGACACACACATGTACACACATTTTTAAATAAGATAAATAAATATTAGTTAAAAAGAAATAAATAATTTAAAGATAAGATAAATAAATCTTATTTAAACATAAGATAAACCTTTCAAACTAGTCATTGAAAGGAGAAAGCATACATAAGCTGAATATTTCTTAACTAAAATGCTCAGACCCAGGTATTATGGATTTTGTGCTGCTCGGCTACTAGACTATTCATGCAGGCATTAATGAGAAATCCTAGGAATAGGGCTCAAGTCAAAAGACAGAACTCCTATGCACCTGTCCACACAACTTGAAAGGAGTATCATGCCGTTTTTACACAATAACTTTGCAATATTTCACTCGACATTTGTGCACCTTTTCTGCATGAACCAAAGTTCTATGGTGTGAAGTTTTCCATTGATGGTGTCACTCTGGTCCTTAGAGAGATCTGAGTTCTGCAGCTCTACCTATGCCCAGCATTTATAAGGGTCTGGGGTAACTGGAACTGACACACTTTGGAAATCCGCATGGGGTGTTTCCAAAGGCTAGAGCATATAGACAAACTGTCCCGATATTTCAGAGAAGAGGGTTTGTGTTCTAAAACACAAGGGCTAGATGATCAATAGCAGAACTGCTAGTTACACTCCAAACAAAAGCAATCTGTATCATATGAACAGCATACGAAAGTTTAGAATTTCCATGTAGAATACAGAAAATAAGTTAGCTATCACAACAGTACAAATGAATCTCACAGACAAAACACACACACACACACACACACACACACACACCTGAAAACACCTGACAGAAACTCCCAGGAACAAGTACAAATGCCTGCTAAGAGGAGCCCCAGCTGTAACAGGGGTGGGCTAACTGGAGGCGCAACGGGAGCCAGAAATGTCCCTGGCTGATAAGGGACTGAAAGGTCAACATCTAACACATTGTTAAGTAAAACAATCAAAATCAGAGCACAGTACAGCTGGCAGCCATAGCCTTGGAATGAAAGGAGACCGAGATTTGCCCAGTAAGTACAATACACAAAGCTTGTTCTGATCCTGGTTTTTAAACAGAATACCTGTCAAAGGCATTTGTAAATCATGAGGACAAAGGAGCACTCACTGGGTCTGATATATGGTGTTTGATACACGGCCATAAGCTCCTAGTATCTCAGGAATGCAGGCTTACAATCTTACCTATCAGAATAGAAGCTGGAGGACAAAGCGTAGTATGATATTTGGGTTTTGCTTTAAAGTTACTCCAAGGGTCTGGGAGAAACTGAGCGCACAGGTCACTCTACACCAGTGACAGCTACATAAAAGCACATTTTCACTTTTGTCCTAATTTTCCATAAGAGACGATATTTTACTTTATTCCTGCCATCTAATATAATGAAAACAATATATGAGCACAACATTGAGAAATAATGTCAAGAAAAATGTCTCTATGCATTGAGTTCAGATCACCCCTCCTACCTAACTCCCCTGCAGGGATTTTTTTTTAAATTAGATTTTAAAAAAGTCAGAGGACAAAACAAGACTTGGGATAGATTTCTATTTTAAGACAAAGCCTGCCTGTGCTTCATCTTGTGAGGCGTGCAGCAGTGCGAGTGTGTGAGACAATGCCAGGGTATCCCACCCCTGCCCTTCCTCCTTCTGGCCCTTGGGACCATCCCAAGGGAACAGGAGAGAATAGACTGTCAACCCTTCCCTGAAGGAAGACAGTTGTTAGCCTAGCACATCCCTGAGCTGGCTGGAAGCCACCCTGGGGCTTCGGCTGGGGCTGCAGCTAAGGAAGTCTTCCTCCTGTCAACGCCCTGGAATTGTTATGGATGGACCTTAGCTCATCGCAGCCTCCACCCAGGCTTCTCCTGGTCTTGAAAAAGAGGCCCAAGGATACTATTAACTTATGGGTCTCGTCTCTGTGAATGTCACTGCAGATTGGATCTTTGCACTATGTAGTTTCCAGATGGAAATGTTTGTTAGCATGGACACTGCAGACCTGAGCCGTGGGGCAGCTATAAATATAAACCTCTGTTTATAGATCTCTGATGGGGGCTCTGGGCCATGCTGTTTGGAAACAACAGTGTGAGGACTCCCGAGTATGTTAACACATAACATAGAGAACTTTGAGGAGAGCCAACTAAAGTAAAATATAACAATTACACACGCTTACTTCTGAACATCTGGTAGCACATGGCAGTTTGTGGGGAGCATCACAGAACATCCTTCACATTGCCTTCTGAATCCTCCTAGGAAGATGCTGCCCAAAGGAAACCCTTGAAGCAGAGTTTTGAAGTAGGATACATAGCAGGCTCAGCAGCTCGGTAAGCCCTTGAGGTGCCATTTTGAGCCTACTCTGTAGGACCACGAGACTCAATAGCAGCTCAGGAACCTGAAGCAAGAACAACAGACCTTGGTGAATGTCCAAGGTCAGATTTTGTTTTGAGGCAGGATCTCATATAGCCCATGTTGGCTTGAACTCACTATGTAGCTAAGAAGGATCTTGAATTCCTGGTCCTCCTGCATCCATTGGCATGCTAAAATTACAGGTGTGCATCTCATGCCTGGTTTCATGCAGTGCTGGAGAATCCAATACAGGGCTTCATGCATGCTAAGAAAGTATTCTATTAGCTGAGTTACATACAACCCCAGTCCAGGTTTAACATGTTCTTGATGTGTGTGATATCTGAACTATAGTATTTCTTCATAGGTAGCTTTCAGCACTGTCTACTTCTGTGAAGATGTTTTATATAATGAATGACAAAGCTCCCACATTTAAAACACAAACCAACTCTTCTTGAAAGGCAGCAAGCCAAATCTAGACCAAGAAACAAGACTGGGTGGCCAGTTTCCATAACTACACCACTAACCTGGAGAATCTGAAATTCCTGGAGAATCATACTAGGCAAGTCTTATCTTTGGCTCTTTCATTTACTTAGGGTCCCTGAAGGTTGAGTGTTCTTCACCACCAGCTCTTTTGAAAGACTGCTAATAGCCCACGCGGCTATGACACGTAGGCCCACTGCATATTACAATGAACTTGTCACACTGCCACAGCTGCTGATACCACAGGCTGAGTGCCCTGGCTGGCTGGCTCTCGCCAAGGGCAAGGGCCTGTTTGAATCCTCTACAGTGGAAGCCAGTCTTTGTTTGTTTGCTGCTCTTGTTTGTTTTCAGCTTGTCCTTAAATTTTTATTATCTTATATTTATTTGATTTAGCCCACTTAATTTTTAAGTGTCATTTTCATTCATGACGTTCTTGATATTTTCCTGTGCTGTTTAACACATGTTATCATACACCAAACTGTAGCATGCGCAGTAATAAAATATGTATTTTTAATTAAACAGCTGATGGCACTTGACATTATGAGACAAATGGGAGTCAAGAATCACCACAACTCCAGTATCTCAGGGGTAACTATGGCTTACATAAACAGAATGTAGAAAATGCACATCTTTCCTGCCTGGACTCTTCGATTCTGTGTTCCTTCCTTTCCTATTTAAAAGAAATGTACACTCTATATATAGTTCAACTCTTCTGAAGTTCCTGTGGATTTAATGTACAGCTATAGACCACAAACTGGCAGTTCCTCAACAGACTGGGAAGTCGTCCTTTAACAATGCATTCCCAGGAAACGTTCTAGGGCTGACTGCGGAAGGGTGTGTAGACAGCCCTGTTTTGCACTCTAGTTCTGCATCCACCCAGTTTCTGAGTCACTGAATGTGCCCCTTATCAGCCCCTGCCTTTGACCTCGCCTGCTCTCTCCCAGCCTCGTGTGAGCTGAACTCACCCAGTCCTGTAGATGATTCCCTATCTGCCGACCAAATCGCATTTCAGAAGAGAAAAATAAAATGACAGAAATAGTCTGAGTTAAAAATGGATTTAAGAGATATAGTGTAACTTCATAGAAAAGATCACAAAAAAGGGAAAAGATCCTAATCCTGGTTTCAGTGATGGGAGAAGGTAGTTGAATGGTCTAAAAGAAAGGGAGATGTGGTATAGATCCTTCTGGCAGCAGAGTCGTTGCTGAAGAACAGCATGGTCACCTCTGTGCCAATAAGCCTCACAACTTAGATTATATGGGTAAATGCCTTACAAACATGTACAAGATGCTTATACAGGAAAAAACAACTTGGGATAGGAATCATCCCATGCAAGGTTACAGAGCTTAGCAAGAAACCAAACAGCTTTAGGGTAAACTATGGGAAAAGCAAAGAGTGACCCTAGATAGAAAATGATTAGCTCAGGTCTCAGAACTGATTTTATTACAGCTGTCTGGATCGGTACGAGGGACACCATACACTGTGCTGACTATTTTAGATTTGGGGAAGGCATGCCTTGGATTCCATCAGACCAGGGCATGTTGCATTTGATCTTCATGCCTTTCATCCATGAAAACTAAAATGGCTTTGAAGTATGGAGTCAGCAGGCAAGACAAACACATACTTGAGAAGTCAGGAACCCAAAGGCATACTGACCAGTGGGAATGAACAATAGGACCACACTGAACCCTGAGATGCATGGTGTAGGAGGTCCTTCTGCATTTGTGTTGCTTTCATTGGTTAAATAAAGAAGCTGCCTTGGCCTTTTGATAGGGCAGGACTTAGATAGGCAGGGAAAAGAGAAGAGAATGCTGGGAAGGAGACAGTGAAAGCTGCTGGCATGAAGCTGCCAAATCAGACATGCTGAATCTTTCCCAGTAAGCCACGACCTCCTGGTGACATACAAATTATTAAAAATGGGTTGAATCAAGATGTGAGAGTTAGTCAATAAGAGGCTAGATATAATGGGCCAGGCAGTGTTTAAATGAATACAGTTTCTGTGTAATTATTTCAGGTTTAAGCTCTCTGTGTGACCGGGAACCAGGCGTCGGGACACAGCCAAGGGTAGCTGGGAAGACAAGCAGCCCGCCCCCTCATTACTACAGATGCACTGAATAACTTTATGGCTTCCAACTTGGGCTAAAGAAAGAATGGAGGAGCGTGTAGAAAGCATTTCCTACTGTCATTCAAAGAGACTGTGGTCTGGGTTGGTTGGCTTCATCCCTCACCACATTTCCGCCAGTCCTACACGACACATGAAGTCTTGGGGTCAGAGACAGAAAGAACATCACTTATGAACTGTGTGACCACGGTATCTTGTTTAACCACTGAACCGTTTCTTTGCCTTCAAATGAGATCTAGCCTATTCATCCAAATTGGCTTCTTCATCTTCAGTATGAAACTTGGTGCATTAATCCCCGAATATTTGCTGAAGTCCCATCAAAGTCTTGGCACCTAACACACACTCCTAAACGTTCTTCCCATTCTTATGGCAAACCCAGTAAACAGACATCTAGAGAGAAAATCAACCTCCAACTAGTGACTAACCACAGTTTAAATACCTCCTAGTGGCAGCAAGAGAGAAAGCACAAATCTGCATTGCAGAAACCTTTGGCACAGGTCAAATGGCTCAGCTGTTAAGGGCACTGCCTGCTCTTCCAAAGCTCCTGAGTTCAATTACCAGCGCTCACGTGGCTTCACAACCATCTGTAATGAGATCTGGCGCCCTCTTGAGGAAGGGACCTGGTCAGTCATCCTCATCAACTTAGACCATGAAGCCCAATATGGACAAATTCAACAGAACCACCATATACGGGCTGCCCATGCATGCTTCAGCATTGCCAGGGCATAAATTTCATTTCATTTCAAATCAACAGCCATTTTTAAGCTACAGCTAGATTTTCCCACCTGCGGTTCCTGCAGAGACTTTGCTGGTGACTTCTGTAGGGGTGAGCTATGACGCCTAGCAGCACTTGTTTCCCTAGCTTTGGGAGTAGTGGTTTTCCCCCACAGCCTCATTTCTTTGAAGGATTAATGAAGAGCTGTTGTTTCTTTAGTTTGATCAGTCCCTCTCTTCCTCTGACCCCACCCCCTTGCGCTGGAAATCAAAGTCAGGGCTCTGTGCAATCTGGGCAAGCACTCTTCTAATGAGATCCACACCCAAAAAGCTTGCTCAGCTTTTTACTTGTTAGGATGGAGTGATATTTCCCAAGTTTTTTGAAAAACATTTCAAGAGTCACAGCCCGGAAGGCTGACCCAACTGCTGCAGCTGTCTTGTCTGGCCACCCTCTTCCAGCTACAGGGAAAAAGGCCGCTGCCAGGGGTACAGACTCACTTAAAAACCAGCATCCCAGATAATAATAGTAACATAGTTACTCTAACAATAGTTCATCTTGACTGTCAACTTTACTGGACATAGAATCACCTAGGAGACACAATTCCAGATCTTTAGAGTCCTTGCCTGAGGGGATTGGTTGAGAAAGGAAGCCTACCTTGAATGTGTACTGCACCATCCTGAGGACTGGGGTCCTGGACTAGATAAGAGTGGGGAAAGGAAGCTGGCTGAGCATTGACAGCCATCTCTCTCTGCTTCCTGACTGTGATCACTCAAGGTCTTGTCACATGTTTCCCCCACCCTGATGGGCTGTCTTCCTCCAATCTACGAGCCCAAATAAACCCTTCCTCCCTGACTTTCTTTTTGTCAGGAATTTAGCCACAGTGACAAGAAAAGGTGTTAATACAATGACATAGGCTAGAAGCTGTAATCAATAGACAAGGAAGAAGAGAAGAAATCAATTCCTTGTTTTTAAAATGCTGCAAGTAAAACTTTTGTTTTCTTATTCTTGCTTCTTATGACAAGTTATCCAATAACTGGCTTACATATCAGTAAAATGCATGGCAGAGATAACATAGGAAGGTACTGGGAACCCATGATTATAAAATAGCACTGTAGTATGATTTGAAAATGAGGCGGTTGTGAATTTATATTCAAACCTAGAACAACCACTAGAAGAAATGCTTTAAAAGAAATAGTTTGGCATACTAATATCAGAGATAAGTTGAATGACAGACAATGTCGTTTAAAACCACAAAAGTTATTGAACAGAAAATGAAACAAGCATGGTAGATAGTAATTCAAGCATGCAATAAAATAATTTTCATTGTCAATAAAGAGAAAAGTAGACTTCACACTCTTCTAAAGGCAGGGGAAAACACAGAATGGCTTCCACTTGAATTTCTAGAATGCTAGGAGTCCTACACAAATCCTTAAGAACCAGGAGTGGTGGCATATGCCTGCAATCCCAGCACTCAGGAGGTTGAAGCAGGAAGGTAAAGGGTTTGAGACTAACCTGGACTATATGGGAAAAGCATTGGAAAGAATGTTTTAAAAGCAATTACTGTAAGAGCCAAGCCTGCCAAGAAGGATCCTTGCACTTCGAGGTCCGTCTCCAGAAAGCCACCTACCATTTGTGTTCTGGATCTGTGGTTCTGAGTTGGTTGAATTATGGAGATGAAAGACCAGAAGTCTGACTCCTGACCCCTTTGTGTGAGAGGCTTCCTCTGCATCCCAATACAGCCCTGGTTCATAGTATACCCTGCCACCCCCAGCTTTTCCAGACCAGTCCTCTCTATTTTTCCCTTGTTAACAACAAATCATAGGTAGTCTAAATACACAAGTCAAAAACCAAAATATTGTCAAGGTGATTCAAAAAAGCAAGACTTGGTAAATTTATACAAGAAACTCTTTTTAAAGTTATGATGGTGTACATAGATTAAGAGCAAATACATGAAGAAAGACTGACCTTGCTAAAGCCATGCTGACTCCAGAGCAAGGAAAACTATCAGGAATACAAATGTATTATATGCTGATAATGAGGTCAGTACTCTAATAAGAAATATCAGTTCTTAATAAGCATGAATCTAGTAAGAGAACGTTCAAAATATATGGGGAAAAATGATAGTCCTCAGTGGTAAATGAGCTAGTCCATTGCAATAGTTGGAGGCTTCAATGTACCTCTATTAGAAATGTGCAGAACCAGCAGGCAGAAGCTCAATAAGACAAAATTGAACTCAACATAACTGAAATCTAAAGTCTACACTTGAACTCACATTCTTCTCGAGATAACATTGAAATTGCACTGAAGGACACCCCATTCTGAGTCATAAACTAATACAATAACTTCTCTCAAACCGTGGTGGAGTAAGTAGAAATCAGTAAGTGAAAGTAGCTGGAAAATCCCCACTCAGCTAGAGATTTTAAAGCACATGGTTAAAGAGTTCTATAGCTCTTAAGGGAGGAAAGTTAGTAAACTAGAGCTAAGTAAAAGTAGATGGGAAATACTGGAGGCATAACTGTTCAAATACAGAGGGGGTGAGGGATGGGAAAAAAAGTGTTCGGAGGTGGCTTAATAAAAATGAAGGATATATGAAAGTTTTATGGAAACATACAGTCTTGAAAGTCAAATTAAAACAACACAGTTGGAGGAGCTGTTAGAACACAGGCAACAGAACAGAACAGGGCTAATATCCAGGATAAAGGCCTAAGTTGTGTGATAGCTAATTTTGGTTGTTACTTGACACACCTAGGAAAAGTGAACATCAACTGCCACCATCCTGTTTACCTGTGGGCATGTTTGTCTGTCATTTTCTTAATTTCTAAATGATGGAGAGCCTGTCTCTTTCAGCAGTGCTTTTCCTGGGCATGTGCACAGGCTATATATGGAAACTTGATGGATATGAGCCTGGGAGGACAAGCCAGTAACTAGTGTTCCTCTATGATCTCTGCTTTAAGCTCCTGCTTGAGTTCCTACCTTGGCTCCCCTCAATGACAGAGTCTAGCTTGTAAGATGAAATTAACTCTTTCTTCCCAAATATAGTTTTGGTCAATGTTTTATCATAAGAACAGAAAGCAAAGGAGGACAAGTGGGAGTAGGCACCAGGGTAAAATGAAGAGATATTCCACTCTGACAGAGAGAAAGTCTTAGAACTATCAAAATGTTGTTTCTTCCAGCTTTAATCTACAGACTTGGTGCAACACCAATCAAAGTATCAGATGATAATTTTGTAGATATTGCCAAACTGGAAAATACATAACAGAGGCAAAACATCCAGAATAATAAGCTTAACACTGAAAGAATGATCAAGGGATAGACTTACCCAGCTTTGTGTCTACAAAGTCACAGCAATCCAGTCTATGCCTGGAGCAGAAAAGAGTACTCACAGAGATAAACCCACACAAAACAATGATCTTCTACCACAAGAATCAAAAATATACAATGGAGCACAGAAATTCTATTTTACAAATGATGCTTGGGCAACCAAATATCCTGATGGGGGCAGAAAAATTAATCTAGACACAGCTTTAAATACAGCACAAGAAATTAACTGAAAATGCATCACAGAAATATAAAAGGCAAAGTCACAAAATTCCTATGATTTTTACTCATATGGATATGATTATTACTCTTTCACATATAGCATAAAAGGCAGGGTCCATGAAGTAAAAATTTATCAATTTTTAATAAAGTTAAATTTTATTAAAATGAAAAGTCTTGCTCTGTAAAGACACTATCCAAAAATAAGGCAAACCACAGACTAGCAGAAAAATATTTTCAGAATATATATTGTATAAAGGACTATTCTCTAAAATAAATAAAATACAAATTTAAGCTCAGATATATACTACACTCTTCCCCACCAGGCTTGGTGATCCATTTCATGGAATGGGCCTTAAATCCAATTTTTCAAAACAAGTGGTTGTTGACATCCATAACATTTGTGCCACTATTGCATGTAAGTGTATCTTACAGGAAGGACTCTGTTGTAGGCCACAGAGTTTGCATTGATGATTGCTTTTCTCCTCCAGTAGCATGTAACGTACTTTCTGCACCATGAATGATAGTAAGGATGAAGCTTCTAGTTGAGCATCAGCTCAATTTCTTCATGTTCTATGACGTAAGTACGTTGTGTAAGCAGCAGGACCTTACCATCAGGTTTTGAAGAGTAACCAATAGCCTATGATGTTTGAGAAAGGGTCTATTGGACTCCTTTGGCCAATGACTCAGCAAGATGCAACCTATTCCTGGCACTAGAGGATTTACTTAGTGGCAGACAATTGGGGAATTGTCTCATCTATTATATTCTGGCTCCATTTAAATTCCTTTCATATATGTATAGATATAGGAAGCTTAGTGAGTTTTATATGGATGTTCAAATGACCTTTAGTGATAGTTGTCCCACCCATATTCCTTCTTTTACCCTGCTTTCACACCCCTCTCCCCATTTAATCCTCCTATTCTAGTTCCACCTTTTTCTCTTTGTGGTGCTATGCTTTATTTCCCCATTCTTGGAAAATCCTCTCCTACCCCATGGTCCTGTACTCCATTTTTAATCAGTTTGTTTTCTTGATTTTCAGTTTTCTTAGTTCCTTGTATATTCTAGATACTAGCTCTCTTTCAGGTATATAGTTGGTAAAGGTATTTTCCCATTCTGTATACTGTTACTTTGCTCAATGATGGTGTCCTTTGCTGGACAGAAGCTTTTTTAACTTCATGAGATCCCATTTATTAATTGTTGTTCTTAGTGCCTATGCTATCAGTGTCCTGTTCAGAAAGTCCTTCCCTATGCTAATGAGGTCAAGCCGATTCCCTACTCTCTCTTTTATCAGCCCCTCGACCAAAGAATGGATAAGGAAACTGTGGTACATTTACAAAATGGAGTACTACAAAACAGAAAAAAATAATGACATCTTGAATTTTGCAGGAAAATGGATGGAGCCAGAAAACATTATTTTGAGTGAGGTAACCCAGACACAGAAAGACAATTATCACATGTACTCACTCATAGGTGGTTTTTAAACATAAAGCAAAGGAAGCCAGCCTACAAACCACAATCCCAGGGAACTTAGACAACAATACGGACACTAAGAGAGACTTACATAAATATAATCTACATGGGAAATAGAATGTATAAAAAGACATGGTCTCCTGAGTAAATTGGGAGCCTGAGGACCTTGGGGGAGGATTGAAGTGGGGAGGGGAGAGGCAGGGAGGGGAGCAGAGAAAATTGTAGAGCTCAATAAATATCATGGGGAAAAAATTTAAAAATGAGAAAAAGTACATAAACCTCTCCCTAAAATAAAGTTTAAAAAAAAAAAACAACAAGAGGTCATTAGCTATGACCTTGAGACATCCTTAGACATCCTAGCAAAAGTGCTTTCAAGGCAATCACAAAAGATTGGGAGAAGAGGTGGAGCTAAATTAAATATATAAATGAAGGAATCAGTCAGGCCTGATAGCTCAAGCCTATAATCCTAGCACTTGGGAGAGTGAAGAAGAAGAATGATATCAGTTCAAGAGCGGTCTGGGCTACAGAATGGGAGCCTGTCTCAAAGACAAATAAACAATACTAACAGCAATAAAGCATGGGGTTCTCAGAATATTAATGTTATTTAAAGCCATGAAAGAAGATAGGATCCTTTAATGAGAGAGAAGACCAAGGGTCTGAACTGAGACATCCCACCTTTCTAGGTTGTCAGCATGAAGCAAAGTCAGCACATGGGACTGGGGGGGAAAAAGCCAAGCAGTTTGTGTAGCACTAGAAATCAAGTGCAGAGAATGTTTCAGAAATGAGGACATAGGGAGGGTGAAGCTGGGAGCTGACCTCGACTTCAGTAACACGGAGGTCACAGAAAGTTTGACAAGAGCAGGTTTGGTGGGTGTCAGCAGTTAAATCCTGACTAAAGTGGGATGAAGAGGAAGGGAAGGCATGCTTCAGTGTCCCTAGTGAGGCCCTTGGTTTGTTTCACATGTGGAGAAGAGAGATAGGGTAGTGGCCGAGGAAGAAGAGTCCTGATTTATTTAAGGTGAAATGAATAAAAGCAAGCTTGTTGGAGGGGAGCCGGAATGAGCCCCTGGAAGGCAAGCACTCAACAGTGCAGGAGAGATGGAAAGACAGTGCAGGGTGAAATGGGCAAGAAGGCGGAGAGGAGGATGCCAGGAGGGTGAGAAGAGGTCACAGATGACCTTCACTACAGTCCTGGTTGGTTATATTTTCCCAATACAGTTGGAAGCTGAGAGGGAGAATGGAAGGCAGCTTGCAGAGAGAAGGTGTGGCATGGTCATGTAAGGAAACACAAGAGAGGGTGAACATGGGTCCAACAATGCGATTGTCAGGCATTACGGTTGCCCCAAAGGATTCCTGGCCAGGAAGCCAAAGCCAGGGTTCTGCTCTGATATCATGGCCAGCTACACGGAGACCAGCGAGGAGTCAGAAGAGAGCTGGAGTTAACCAACCAGGAGAGAGTAAGGCAATGCTTATTGTCATTGAGAATGAGATTTGAGCTGGTTTGGGAGGGTGAGGAGGAACGAATGTGGAAATGTCTACTTCCAGCTGACATGGAGTAGTAACAGAGACCAGATAGACAGATTCTCCTTCCTAAAAAGCTCCCCCACTCTGTATGTATTTATGTATCTTTCTCCCTTCCTCTCTCTGCCAAATTATATGGTATATACATATAACAAGCAATGGTGTTCAGGAATTAATAAATAGACGGTTCTGATAGGAGTCCCAGAGAGATGAGAGATTAGCTGAACCGATGGCTGTGGCATAGGAAGACCTTACGCAAGAGATGCTGTCTCTACGTGCTGAAGATCCTGAAAATTGAAGCGGAAGGTGAAGCAGCCAAAAGTGTTTAGGAGAGTCCCAGAGACAGCTTTGCACTGCTAGGAGCCCTTTAGGTCTTCAGTAAAGCAGACTTGAGTGTAAGAACTGTCTCCACTCTGGTTTGAAGGTCTTTACAAAAACGTGTGTTGACATTTAATCCTCACACTGTGAGGTATTAAGAGACGGAGCGAGAGGGACCTTCCAGAAGTGACTAAGTCCTGAGAGTTCTGCCCTTGTGAACAGGTTAATCCATTCATGGGGAGATGGATTATCGAGTGAGGGATTTTGCTAACAAAGCAATCTCCCCCTCCTGGCTTGCTCTCACTATGCAGTGGCCTGAACAATTTTGTGTCCCTGAAGAATCCCCACAGCGGGGAGGCCCTTAAATGCTGTCCCTTGATCTTGGGCCTCCAGAGCCATCACTTAAATAAACTCCAGTTTTGTTTTGTTTTTATAAAGTATCCAGTCTATGGTACTCAGCTATAACAATGAAAAAGTAAACTGAGACTATACCCTGGGCTAAGGAATAACATAGAAGGGAGAAGAGGAAACAGCCTGTCTTGTGGAACAGGGGAGGTAGCACTGCCCCTCCTTCACATGCACAGGGCATCAACAGAGAGCTCCGAGGACATTGGCTCAATGGGATGAAATTAACAGCACTGGCCTCTCCTAGCAAAGCTCACATGGAAGATCCTCAGTGCTGTCATGGAAGCAGAATAAAGAAGCGGTTATCAGGACCTGGGAATGGGGTACCAGAGAAGGAAAGGGAACAGTTAAGTTAGAGTGTTCATCAGTGACCCTGAAGGAACCAGGGTCCCACAGTCCCTTCCTTGGCATTCAAAAACCATGAGACCAAGAGTTAAGGGACCATATCAGAAACTAAAATCAGCAAAGTTTGTTGCAATGAGGGCTTGCTTTCCTCCTGGGTGCTTCTCCATCCCCAGGACTTGCCTGGTCTCTGTCTTTCCTCTTCCCATTATCAGTGTTGCCACAGCACACATCTCAACTTCAGGGAACTTTCAGGAGAGTCAGGCTGACGGAATCCAGCCTCTGAGCAGCTCAGGGAGGGGACCTAGGGCTTTTGCCCGTAGGATCCAGTATCTAGAGATCTGGAGGAATCACAGGTTAACATTTTCTCTCTTCTTCCCAACAAACAGTTGCCTAAACCCCCAAGGCACTTCTCACTGGCCCCAGAATGACAGGTAAGGCTACCATGGTAACCCCACCTGGGCTCCTCTCTGGTCCTGCAGATGGGGAAATGACAACACCAACAAGTTCTCTCCCCTTAGTATCACCCTGACCCTCCCAATGCCCCCAGGGAAAAGCAGTTCACCCACAGCTTCTCCGTCAGGCCCGAGTTGAGGCTCACCAGCCCACTGACTGGTGACTGGTGGCCATGTAGGAAGGGTGAGGCCTCGGCAACAGAATTGGCCTGGGTGGGCTCCAGCTGGTGTGGCATGGGAAGACTGTGCCAAGTTGTAGAATGAACTTCCAAACAGTGTCCTCTGCTGCCCTCTGCTGCCAATTCTGTTTCATTGCCATTGACGCAACAGGAATTAGGGCACCGTGCTCTTAGGAGTGATTCCTCTTTCACCTTCCTGAAGGCCTTTCAGATAGTTTTCTATTAGCATAGATGCCCCGACTGACAGTGCTTTGTACTGGGAACATACCAATGATACCACAGGAACCAGGGCTCCCCCTGTCAGCCTTGGAAGGACCTGTGGCAGCAACTCGGATGGTGTTCTAGGAACAGTGTCTGTTCCCAGCACTGATCCACAGCCTGTGCGGCCCAAAGCTGTGAGTGCTCATGCCCCTCAGCAGGAGCATGTGAGTCCCTTCTGCACTCTGGCTCTTCCAAGGCCTTCTAGCTCTTCCTACCGTCACAGCTGGTCATCTAAACAGTAAGAGATGGAAGTGTGGGTGTTTCTGATCTTACGCGACATCAGAGTCACAACCCCCTGAGGCTACATAAGCTCTCGCGTAAGTGAATCCCCTGGCCCCATCCTCCTGAAGCTCTCAGATGGCTTCTGCAGACCTTGCCTGTGCCTGGATCTATAAGACAGGACAGAAACTGCCAAGGGCTTGGCTGCCTGGACTAAACTCCAAGACTCTACTTTTTCAGGTCTCTATGGAACTCCTGTCACTGTGGCATATGAAGGTCGAGACAGCACTCAAATCGATACAGATGCCAGCTCCTGGGCACCTATTTTCATTCTTTCCCAGCTCTACAGTGCTTTCCTGTGGTGGGAACACAGCTCTCAGACATTATTGAAATAACTCTTTGTTTGTTTTTGAGACAGTGTTTGGATCCTGTCCTGGAACTAGCTCTTGTAGACCAGGCTGGCCGCAAACTCATAGATATCCACCTGCCTCTGCCTCCCAAGTGCTGGGATTAAAGGCATGCGCCACCACTGATTGGCTGAAATAACTTATTTTCATCACTGTCCCAAGCATGGAAGGATCCTTCTATCCGCAGCAGTTGGTAGGGACAGTCTGAGGGCCGTTCTCCCTTTTTTGCCCTTGTCTCTTCTGTGCCCGCTTTCCGATGTAATTAGCACTTATATAATTCAGTGAGCATCTCCCCCTCCACCCAAGGTAGACCATGCTGAGCATGCTGGACCACTTAATGGTTCAGCAGAAACATGTAAAACAAAGGTGAGAAAAAGAAACAGTGCCACTGAGGTGACTTGGGTGCTGAACACTGAAGCCTCCAAAGCTGAGAGCACAGATAGTGAAGTAAATGACACACAGAGCATATTAATTAGATCTAGCTATTTGCCAGCTAAGTGCTGAATGGGTCCCTGGTAATTAAAAGAGCTAATCAGATTTTTAAAGGGCACCCACACCGGGTAAACATAAGGGGATTATACTTGCTGTTCTCAGTATGTCATTTTAAGCTGTTAGGGGTAAAGTGCTCTGTCTCTTTAATCTTTTAGTAGAGGCAACTCCAGCTTATTGGCTGCCCACACTTGGGAGGAATGGAGGGACTGCCATCAAGGTCTCTCAAGCTTTGATAGTGCACAGAACTAACAGGCCATCCATACATTAGTCCTATTGCTCAGAGGGCTCTATAGCTCTTCCAGTTTGTTTGTTTTGTTGTTGCTTATATTGCCTGATTGTCACTAAGTCCATATGATTCTATATTTAATCTCCACTCCCTGTCAGTGTTTGCAAAGCATATGTGCCCAGCATTTGCTGCTGTTTCCAGAACCACTCCACAACTTTCACCAAACAGTATTTCTCAGGCTTTCTCTTATAGCCAGGTGGTCCTTTCTTGAATTTATTCCACTGGAAGACTGACTCAGGGCCCTGAAAGTTCCGGCCCCCTCTTACATTGGCTTTACCAGCTCATGGCGGATGGATGAGATGCTAACTAAGCTGTCACTCATTCCAAGGTTATGAACAGTGATTTGTGCTAAATTCCCTCAGCTGGGATACATATCAAGGGCTAGTTCCCTGATTGGACCTTAATGGATACAACATGTGACTGTGGTATAAATTCTTTAAAACTAAAACTTTGTCTTTAATAATTTAGTATTATTTCAAGCTGTTTCTGCTGCTATGTTATAAAATGTTTGAGATTGGGCAATTTATAAAGAACAAAAATACATCGTTCAGAGATCTGGAGTCTGGAAAGTCAAGACCAAGGCTTCAACAGGTCAGATGTCTGATAAGGGCTACTCTCTGCCTCCAAGGTGGTGCCTTGGTATTGCATCCTCTGAGGTGGGTCAGGAAGGAACAGTGTGTCCTTGCAGAGATGGAAGTTAAAAGATAAGGGAGCCAAATGCTGTGAGGAGCTTCCTAACATCACTGTGAGGAAACAGCCTTCATGGCCTGATCACCTCACAAGAACCTCATCTCTTGCCACCAGCCCATTGGCATCAACAAACTTTTGGAGAGGACACATTCATGTCATCACAGACGCTCAGAAGTAAGGACCACCTAGACTATCTCTGCACCCTCAGATGCACATGGTCCCTCAGGCTGATGGTACATGTGTTAGACTTGCTCTCATCCTCTGCTTTGAGATTCATGCCCACTTACCATTTTGTGAACTAGGAAAATGTTAGGGTGGAATTGTGCCCCTCAAAAGATATGTTGACAACAGATGATTAGATAAAGAGAATGAGACAAGTATGTGAGCACATGTGCATGCTACAGATGCTTGCACGAACACACACACACACACACACACACACACACACACTGGACTTTTCCTTACGCACACTGGAGTTGTCCTTAGTGTGAAAAAGAATAAAATTATGTCATTTGTGAGAAAATGGATGGAACTAGAGACCATCATATTAATGAGATAAGACAGATTCAGAAAGATGAAGACCGTTGCTTTATACATGTATATACACAAACATGTAACATGAAAGCAGAAGCAGGAGTATTTAGGAAGAGACTGGTGGCTATAAAAAGTGGAACAGGAGAGGAGAATTGGGGAAAATATGATCGATACACAATATTTTTAATAAAAATGTCAATCAACTATGTAATAATAATAATTTTTAAAGCTACATTGCAATCCTATATTGATATGCCAGTGCCTGGCCTGCACAGCTGGCCATCCCCTTCTCTGGTCAGTATCTTCTCATTCATAAGATGGGCAAGGTCCTGCCCTCTTATTTCTCTGTGTTGCTTGAGGCTTGGATGAAATTGGAGACTACAGGAAGGTGTAACTAGGAACTGGTGTGCAGGAAAGGCTCTGTCCTGCTGAGCTGAAGTCACATAGGGAGGCTCTCGCTAACAGGAAAAAGGACCCAGGGAGAAAGGAAAGCCATGTCAGGAGGCAGAGAGACAGAGTCCTGTCCTTCCTGTATGAGGAAGATCCGAGTTTAAGGTGAGACTTCATCATCCCCTACTCCCAACCCTGCCTGAGACATTGCCTTTGGAGAAGTTCTAAGAAGTCACTGCCTGGGCCAGAAGTCCTCCTAAAGAAAGGAAGGTCACCAAGAGAAGAAGTCTGGCAGTCTCAGCTGGGTCCTAGGTCCCACTAATGACTCAGGACAGCCAGATGCCTTCAGAAGATGGTGACATAAAAACGCTTCTCAGCAGACAGCCGTCAGTCCTTGCGTAATCCATCATGAAGTCTGTCGTACCTGTCCAGAGGCTGCATGAGGGCCATGGGAGCAAAGCCTAGCAGAAATGGTGGATTCCGGAGGATAGTGATGCCACATAGGACCAAGGTGCCCAGGGCGGGGGGGGGTCTTCTGAAAAGATGTAGGGGCAGAGAGAATAAAACTGCAGGGAGTGGTGAGAGCTGAGAGCTGACAAGAGGGTGTGATCAGTGTCAGTGGAACTCTCACTGCGGGGAATTGCATGTAGAGACTGGGAATCACAGGGACCCGCAGACGCTTCATAGACTTGGGAAATCAGAACTTATGAGAGTCTTACAGCATTCATTTTGTCGTTCCCTGCAGAACACATTCTCAGAGACAAGGGGATGAAAGGAATCAGTCAGCCCCAGGTCAGTAACAAGGAGAGGAGAAGATGAGACTGGGAAAGGGCAGAGATGGATTACAGGGCAGTGATCCAGCCTGCCAGGGAGCTCTGGAGATGGGTCACAGCTGGGCACCACTAGGGCAGGATCAGTGGGCAGTGAGGCCGCTGGGGTTCTTTGTTTTATGTGCAGTAAAAGGTCACTCTTGTCCTAAGAAAGATCTTATCACTAGCCAGCTCAAGGGAGGCCACCTCTCAGCCCTTGGAATGTCCCATGTGATAAGAGTCTCTATTTACCTAGGACCTTGGCCTCATCAGATAGCCCGGGCTAACTACTTCGTTGATGATGGGGGCCTTGGCGTCAGTTTGACCTCAGAAGGTGCTGAAGATTGTGTTGAGCCAGGTTAGCAGTTAGTCCTGTCTGCGTGACTACTGGATAGACAGTGTCCCTGTTAGTAAAGCTCTGTGAGTGTGGAGCTTGCACCAACAGTGGAAGAACTAGGCTCTGCTAGCAGAGCCCCATGAGGAGGCAGCTGGAGCGCCATGCCTGGGCACTCTGAGCCTGTCCCCAGTGCCTGTCTCCTGCTGGTTCTAATCTGTATCCTGCCACTATAGCAACGTGTAAGTGCTTCTGATTGCCTGAGTCTGAGTCCTGATGAGTCATCGACTCTTCCACCACTGCTTAAGGGCTGTGCCAGGTCCTGACACAAGCAGAACCCATCATAGGTCCAGGACAGATACCCTGAGGGATACAGGCACTGGCTGTTGGGAGTTCAATGAGGCCTAAAGTGGTGGGCACAGAAGTGCTAAAGTATCCAGGGATGCACCCAACACTGATGAAACTGAGGGTCCACATGGGGGTTCATGGGGGTTCCTGATGCAAAGCCCTATGCCATCCATCTACAACGAGAATGATCACATTGGCAAAATAATATTAGATCATCTGACCACATGGCTGACAGTCATCATTTGATTCCAAGTAAGCCTCCCAGCAGTCATCGGTGCCTAACCCATTCAAATGGGATGGTTTTAAAGTGGAGTAGCCACACTTCAGGGAGCTGGGTCCAGTGAAGGGCTGTTGGCAGTGGCATCTTCAGTGCTGATCCCACAGCTCCAAGGTGGAGCCTGAGCCTCTGCATGCTAACTGGCTCCTGGATAACGCTACTGCTGGTCCAACACACCCCTGGAAAACTCATTCCTTCACAGGCCCAGGTAGAGGCTAGGTTTGCCAGTGGCACAGACTCTGTCCTGATAAGAGGACACCGAATAAGAGGGATATGCCCTGGCTCTTTCCAGTACATCCCTACCAATGTGAGCCCAGAGGCAAGGACTTGCTGGAAAGGTGTCACTAGGAATACAATAGGGGACTATCGAAGAAGGGCAGGGGAGGCAAAGAGAAGGGTAATGGGCTGTGGAGGAATAGTTAAAAGGTAGACATTAAAGAACATTGAAAATCCAGTGGCACACAGGAAAATGATCCGAGGGGGTGGGATACTGGTACTTAGCTGTACAGTTCTGCCCCAGCCCCAACTGGATTCCACGACTGAGGGATTAGTTATTCCGCTTAACCAAGATTGCAATGGAAAGACTGAACCACATCCCCCTGCACATTTTTCTCAGCCACTGATATGCAAATGGCATTCACAATGACTTGGGTGGCTGAGAGTGGAGAGAAGGTCCCACTGCAGGCTCTTGGGAGTCCTGGAATCCAGCTCAGATGCCAGGGCCACTGTACCACTGTCACACAACACAGAGCAGTCCACATGGAAGGAGACCAGGATCCAGGGCAGCTAGTTGTCACTAGAGCCTTGAAATCCTCAGAACTGAGTGCTCCAAACCCCCACCCCCACCCCACCATTGCTCCTGATACAGTTTTGTTTCTCTGTTGTCATATCCTGTGTGGTTGCAAAAAGTTAATTCATTGCTTGATAGCAAATAGGAGACTGAACAAAAGTATTGCTTTTCTTACTAAGCAAACTAAGTCAGGGTTAGCCTGGGGTGAGATGTAGCAATTTTCTTGGGGGTCGGCTGACAAGCCTAAAAGTACTCAACATTGACAATCAACAGCAGACCATAAAAACAGTATTGTCTGTTTGGTGATATCATAGCCTGAGAATCCTCCTGGATAGGGCTAGCCTCATGCCATGTGGACACCTCAACTGAGCCAGCTCATTCTATGTTCTAGAGCTTCGGTGGAGTGAGGCAACTTGTTCATTTCCGAAGACCAGAGCAGCAGAGTGCAAGTTTAACTGCATGGCAAGATGCCACCTGCAACCCACGCATGTGAGCAGCTGAGGTAGCAAAAGGGCATTGAGGCAAGGGGCTTATGACTGTTGAGGTGAGCAGGCAGGCTATATAGTAAGACTCTGCCTCAGAAACAAAACATAATAAAATGACAACAAAAATGGAAAACCATTTGCAGGCCAGAGAAGCAGCATCTCTGTGTACACCATTCTTCTATCAGTGACCCAACCCAGAGTGATGGAGTTAGAGGTGCACCCCACTTCTCCCTTCTTGTGGAACTCACTATGGATCCCTGTAACCCCTTTCCACCAGGGATCCCAAACTTCAGCTTCCTGCCCTGCTCTGCCTCTTGCCCTCGCAATTCCGGCCTCCCTTCCTGTCTCCCTTCCAGGGCCTACTGGGGTTCCCCCTGCAAATAAAGTGCTTGTCTCCTTGTCTTTGTCTAATACCTGCCTGCGGAAGAGCAAGCCAAGCCATGAAGAGGAGGTGTGCAATCAGGCAGCCCTGAGGGCAGGCAGGGCGGTGCAGTTTGGAGGGCAAACATTCCCTAAAAGAGTGGACGGTATGGGAAGATTGTCTTCAGAAGGAATGGACTCTGTACAGCCTCATGACCTTGGTACCTCCCACAGACTACCCCACACACAGACAAAGCAGCCCCCCTCACACTGAGGGACTATTATGTGGGTTCCTACACTGGGTATTGTTTGAGCCCCTCATATTGAGAACAGCACTCAGACCCCCCCCACACTGGGAATGTAATATTAGGTTCCACACACTGGAATATTATTTATAGTCCACACATTGGGGCACTATTTGGATCCCCTACGCTGGAGTACTCTTTGGGTTCCCTATAATGGGAGAACTATTTGGGTTCCCCATGCTGGGGTTACTTAGGAAACCAGGTCATTCTCATTGTAGGGTGACCTGTACTGTGGAAGATGCTTAGCTGTGTGCCTTGTTTCCACCCACAAGATTCCAGTAACATCTGTCCTAAAATTCCCCAAATATTCCAAACATTGTCAAATGTAACCTAGGGATTATAAAGAATGCATGTCTTTCTAAGGAGAAAGTTGGCTGCAGACATGTTCTGTCTCCCTCGTACTTCCACAGACGTTTCACGTTTGGTGCCCTGTCTTTCTGTCCGTGGGCTTGGGGAGGTGGCCTCCAACCAGACTGGAGTATAAAGACAATGATTTGCAGATGCTTCACGGCGGAACTTCTCACGTTTGTTCACTAGATGGCGCCAGTGCAATGCTGGACCCAGAAGAAGGGCCTGGGCGAGAAGATTCTAGCTTCATGGTTGAAGGGTTTGGTGCTGTATTTTCTAGGGAAGCTCTGGGCCATTGATTGTCCCAGGACAAGCACCCTATGTTTCTCCCAGGTGACTCCATGGGGGAAGCTGTACAGAGTGAAAGAGTCGAACGTACATTCCTATGAGATCACACTGCATAGGTTTGAATCTCAGCACCTTCTCCCCCACCCCCACCTTTCTTTTTTTTTCTGTACGGCTGGGAGAAAATGGTACACTACTTCCTACAGAGGAAGGTCCAGCACACTGTGGGCCTTTAACAAACCTTAGCGGCCTTCAGAGTCCACAGTATCTTACACTCACTATGGCAGGAGAGCGTGGGGCCTTGGACCTCACCTTTCTCTTCGGATAGGGACAGCCATGATACCTCTTAAGTCCTCCCTCCACTGGAAGCTCCTTGTATGCTAAACACTAAGGCATCAAGGTCCTGCTCAAATGCTACAAACTGTATTTCATTTCATCTTGATAAAAGTCCAGTATAATTCGCACTTGCCCCATTCTCATCCTACACGGAGGCACAGCCAGGGCAGCAGGGAAGAGACTCTAGTTTGCCCATCTGCATCTTCAGTGTTTATGGCACCACACAATAAACTCTAAAGAATATGGCTTTTCTGTTGTTCTCATTGGTTTTGCAAAAGATGGACTGTAAACTTTAAAATGATTCACTGAAATGGGCTGAATGGGCTTTGACTGCTTGCAGCCCCGAGCTAGAGGAGGGCTAGAAAACCTTCCATACTGGCATGATCGTCTGTCCCTCCCGGCTTCTCTGTGAAAGCAATAGTTTGCCTATTGTTTTGGGGATTCAGGAGTCAGTAAACTTTCTGGAAAGGGCCAGAAAGTAAAGCTTTGTGGCAAGTCCTCAATTTTCTCACTGCTGCATAAAAACAGCCCTGGAGAAAATGAGAAGTGGCTGGTCTGTGTACCAATAAAACTTTATTTTAAAATGGGCAATACACTGGATTTGGCCTACAGAGAATATTCTGCAACCCCTGAATAAATGCAATCTCTTACCCACACCTGGTTCTGGATTCGTTGGACTCATGAAACTTTTCAACTTAAATTGCCATGGAAGTGCTGAGCAGCTAAATGTACACCTTTGACTCCAGTGTGGCTCCATGGTCCAATGATCAATACTCAACAATATGTTCATGATAACATGATTGACAGAAGAGTAAGTGAGAATGAGCGAGAGTCTGATAACTGCTCATGAAACCAGGTGAAGCCCAGAGGCCCTCGCTAGCTTCTGACCTCTGACCCATCCTGAGCAGATGGCAGGTGACCCACATGCAGATCACCCTGTCTGCTCAGCTCTTAGTGAACAGAGAGAAACAAGAATCAACCCTTTCCCACACTTCTGTCCATCATTCTGCTGCAGCTCCCCACTGGAGTGCTGGCTCTGCCTCTCCCTGCTCAGCATTTGGTGGTGACCCAGGCCCAAGCTCAAGGCTCCACTTTCACTACTACGGGAAGAATCTTGGCCTTGTGCATTTCTCTACACACTGAACTAACATCAGGGCCCAGCAGTGGAGGCCAGCGGTGGTGTAGCAACTGTCACCCCACAGCAGAGGTCAGAGACGTTAATTTGCAGCCCTCCTTAATTTGCAGTAGAGTTTTATCCTAATAAACCCACTCTGGGGGAGGTGTTAAATAAAAATGCATTTAATTCATATGTCCACTGACATAATTTCTTAACTTCAGAACTATGCAAAAATGGTATGTTATGGGAAACCGTATTTCAAATTCTTAGTTTGGATCCTTAGTTTGGATCTAGTATTGTACAGTACGCCATTGTCTCTGACACCCCACAGAGTCTGCAAACCCCAACTTCCCTGCACACATCATGCAAGGGTAATAACTAGTACTCAACAGGGTAATTTTGCAAGAGCAAAATGTTTAGATGGCTGGGGTCCATAGGCATCATAAGTTTCCGCACTTTCAACTTCTGATGGGTTTACCAAGACCCTATTTGTTGTCCTGACCTACCCAACATCCCACCTCATTCTGACTTGAACAAACTTTGACTCCTCCCACCAGTTCCATGTAACATGATACATTATTGGATGTCTCATGTAAATTCTTGGGAACTGTACTGAAAATGGGACACAGAGCCATGCTAAGGGCTCCCACCATGAATGCGCAGCTGATGTACTTTACAGTGTCTACCAAGTGTCTATCACTATCCCTCTGGAAAACTCAAAAGCTGCACATCAAATCACCATGGGGAGACTATCTGCTTCTACCGTTTAAACTCGCACAGCTGAAAACACCAGAAACATCCAACGGTTGCCACTTTTAAGTAGCTAGTAAATAGCCAAATGCACACACTTATTAGAAGCAAAACTCTAAAACCAATGGTTTCAAATTACCATAATTCACTCACCGTGACAGATGGAGTTGGCAGTGAGACAGGACCGCCTGTGCCGAATCTGACAGTAAAAAGATGTCTGTGGTGTCATCGACTGTTGAGGGTGCTGAGCCAGCCTTAACTATATCCTCATTATTATTTTCAATAATCTCTCATTAATAAAGAATTATTTTGTCTACTTGTCTATAACACTGGTGAATAAATCAATTTTAATAGTGCCTCATAGAAGAGCATGGTACTAAAAAAGTTACATTTCTTTATGTTGTCTATATTGTTATTTAGGATCTATTGCAGATTGGTACATATAAAGGAAGCCCCCGGGTATCATAAAGGGAGCAATCCTAGTACTGCCACCTCTCTCGGAGTTGATGCTCTGGCCTGATCAGTTGCCACTATACCTGCACTGGCCTGTATCCATACATGGTGAAGAAGATACAAAGGGACGCACGGTGACATTGTTGTGGGACAATGCTGGTCTGAGCCTCATATTAGAATAAAGGAAATGAGAATTTATGAGATTCTCATTTAAACATGAGGATGTTAACCCCCACAAAAAACTACTGTTTTCCAATAAGCATGGAAGAAGATGGCCTTTCTATTCAACTGGCTTTCTTAATTAAATAATACGATTTTGAAACATGTTTATGTTGCCTCTTTTTTAAAAAAAAAATGCTACTTTGCTCTCTTAGAATAACAAATTCACATTCTGACATTCCACCCATCATGATGCGTGCAAATGTCTTTTCTTTATTATCTTATTGATAACAGGATTGCACCCATGATGCTTTGGTGTACAGGTGCATTGTAGAGTGATGAAAGGTGTCTTATTAGCAATTGTGTGACCTCACATGTTATTGGGTAGTGTGGCGGAAACATCCATTCTCTTTTAGGATTTCAAGATTGCATCACCATTAATTAGAACCCCATGACATCTGTTGATCTCTTGAACTTTTTCCTCACATCAAAACACCCCAGACCCTGGTAACCAGCATTCTACTCCCCACTTCTGTGAAATCCACTCTTCCAGATTCTGCAGTGAGATCCTAAGGCATTGGCATTCTGGGCCAGGCTCATCTTAGTGAGCCAGCCATCCCCAGGTCCAACCACAGAGTCATGAAAGGTAGACTTTTCACTCTTTCTAATTACCTGTGTTCGTTTTAGGCAACATGTATATATCACGGTGCACATGTGGAGGTCAGGGGACGATTTGCAGGAATTGGCTCTTTCCTTCTACCATGTGGGCCCAGGGGATTAAACTTGGGCTGTCAGGCTTGGTAGCAGGTGCCTTACCCACTGAGCCATCCCACGGGCCCAGGCTTTCAGTCCTCTATAGACGAACGGGATTCCATATGTATATATGCTCATATGTATGGCATTTTCCTTATCCATGCATCTTTTGATGGACGCTTTAAGTTCTTTTCATTTCTTGACCAAGATAACTAGTGCTGCAGTGAGCATGGGAGTGTAGTTGTTCCTTCCTCTAGAAACATACCCAGTAGTGGGGCTGCTGCACACATTAGTGTCTTTCTTAAGCGTGATCTCACAATCTCCACAGAGAAAATAGTTTACCTGAAAAAAAAATAGTTCCTTGGCTTTGCAAGGTTATGTGAAAGGGAGATCATATTTAATATGTAGAAATAAAAGTCATCCACAATAAATAAAACAGTCATCCAGAAAGCATATGTTCCCAAAATTCTGCTGTGTCTATGACTATGTATTTGTCATTCGTGTCCTGGAAGCAAGTAATTCTGGATTTAATACCGTAGGCTATTAGTACGTCTCCTGTCCAAAATTAGCCACCTAGTGACAAAGCTGGGTGATGGTAACTGAAGACAATGTTAAGAAATCATTTTTGCCTTTGGGACACATAGGCAATCTCCATGGGAGACAATGTTTCTAACGCACATCACAAATCTAAGGTCAAAGGAGACATTTCTTATTCAGCAAACATGGCAATGTGATGGCTAGGAAGAAATGGGGTTGGCAGACACATCGTCACTAGAGAGGGGCTGAGTCCCCATGCAGTGAGCCTCTTCCCCATGGCTGTGCTCTTGGCACTGCATTGAGATAGTGGTTGAATATAGTTGCTGGCCTGGCTTGGTTTTCTCATTTCCTACCCTTTTGTTTCTGCATCTGCTGGGGCTTTGGTGAGAAGGGGTGACAAGGCCATTGAATCAACTTATGAAAACATGGCAGCTGTTCCACAGCTTCCCTGAGGTGTAGACCTCTGTGTAGGTCAAGGGTCCATTATGGAAGATGGCCGTACACAGATCTGGATGTTAAGGAGAAAATGACCCAGTGGGGAAGGAATTAAAAGAATGTCATCCTTGTTTGCTCTGGCTAGTTTTTTTTAATACATCAGTAGCCTTGACATTTCTAAAAGAATTTTTTAAGAGCTTAAGTTTTAAAAGTATGCAGCTTGTCCAAATAAAACGTGAGATCACCGGGTGGCCTGCAGAATTTTGACTGGACCATTCCTCTGCCAAGGGTTTGACTTAACCAAAGGCCCCAGTGCTCTTCCCTCTGAGAAAATGATGTGAGGCCAGAACCACCCTCAGCTAATTGGTGCTCTGATGGTTGCTTGTGACCTTAGATAAGACATTTGTACTTAGCAAGCCCAGGGTTCTTTAACACTAAAACAATAAAAAGAGGTAACATGCTCCATTCTCAAAAGAAGTCTTCATTTGGCATACAGCCTCAGATGGGAAAAACAATTGAACCTTCCTGGGACTCTCAGTCTGTGCTTGTGCTTAGAGTTCAATGTAATACATATTTTCCTGTTGTGGGATTCTATGCTCCTAAACTTTGTCAACAATGGGGCTAGAGAGCTGGCTCAGTGGTTAAGAACATTGGCTGTTCTTCCAGCAGTCCTGAGTTCAATTCCCAGCAACCACATGGTGGCTCACAACCATCTGTAATGGCATCTGATGCTGTCTTCTATTATACAGGTGTATACACAAAATAGATAAGTCTTTTAAAAAATAATAGAAGTAACTTTTTTAAAAAACGCAACAATGGGGCCTGGGTGTGACTTCTGTGATAGAGAGTGCTTAATATACACAGGACTCTGGGTTCATGCCAAACCAATTGATCAACTGATCCATCAGTTGATGACAGAGCACACTGTTTTTTTGAACGAAGATGACTATCTACAGTATCGCTTACTTCAGAGCTACAGTCCAGTTCTCAGAGTAAGACTTGAGAAATGAGATTTTCACAGAGCTTAGACTTTAGAATGAGAGTTTAGGCTCCAAATCCTGGGCTTATATCCATAAAACCAATGTTGGCTGTCATCTGGACCTACATTTAATAACTGCGCAGCCTTCAGGGAGTTCAAGAGAGCTGTTAGGACTCTGCCTTCCTCATCCTCAGTACTATGAAGCAGGGACTCCTTTTTTTTGCATGGCAGAATGGAGGTTTCCAGACAGTGTGGTTGCCACCATCCAGGATGAAAAGGGCATATGGAGTAGCTTTTGGACAGTCTCTGGCTTGGGACAGGTTGCAGTATGTGCCCTCCAGCCTCATCCTTCTACATCATCACTCCTGCCAAATGGAGGTGGTGTCTATGGGTTTTGGTTTGTTTGTGTTTTGCTTCTATGCTTGGGATTGAACGTGCAACTTGGTTTGACCATTTGGCTGAGCTTGGAGGAGGAAAGGGTAGTATTCCAGCTGTGGGCCAAGGACTCCAGAATTCCCACCTGTTCCCTCCTTTTCACTCATTATTCTGCCAGTGACCTGAGAAGAGCTGCGGCTAGCCCAGAATGGTCCATGAGGAGATAAAGCACACATACCCATCATGTATACATGTATACATGAGGCGATAAAGCATACATGTACACTGAGAGGCAAAGCTCAAGATAGCTCAGTGAAGCCCTGGCTAGCTCTACTGTGTCCT
Organism: Ondatra zibethicus; assembly: GCA_004026605.1. Classification (NCBI taxonomy): domain Eukaryota; kingdom Metazoa; phylum Chordata; class Mammalia; order Rodentia; family Cricetidae; genus Ondatra; species Ondatra zibethicus. The sequence continues at coordinate 2,898 of PVIU01005604.1, read as the reverse complement.
GGAGGAGAAGCAAGCACATAAGCACTCACAGTTGATGGCTATGTCATGTTATTGAGATTAGAATGTCTTGTTGCACAGCAATAGTGGAATAATACACTTGTGAATACTGAGTGAGAGATATTGAAGAAGTACAAATTAGTGGGTGGAATCTATGGGAAGGAAAGTGGAAATGGGACCCCAGAGTTTGCTTTAAAAAACAGTCAGTGCCTCAGTTTCTTCAACCCAAGGCAAGTGTAGGAGTGTGTCTCTGGTTTTCTGTAATCATGGTGTGTGTATGTGTGTGTGTGTGTGTGTGTGTGTGTGTGGTCAATTTTCTAAAGCTGTCCTGATGAAGTATCAAAAGACGGGGGACTCAGAGCAATGGAAATTTGTCAATAAATAAATCCTTCCTTTAAGTTGCCTTTTTCCAGGTATTTTGTCACTGCAATGAGAAAATATAATGTCTTGACACATTTCCTGTGGCTGCAACAGAACACCTAAGGCTGGGTAACTTGCAGAGCAAAGAGGTTTCTTACCCCATAGTTGTTAAGGTAGAGAAGTGCAAGAATAGGCAGCCGCATGTTATGCGGCGAGGACTGTAATGCTGTGTTACAGCATAGGAAACCTGAAGCACAGCAGGTTCATGTGAATGAGAAACAGAAGTGAATGTAAGAGTGGTGGAGGGGTGCCTTCCACAACCCATGCTTCAGCCAACCTCTCAGAGTTCCCAGCACTGCAGTGGAGGTCGGCTCAACTTGAGCTAGCCATATGTGGACAACTGGGGTGGATGAAGCTTATTTGTTCTCTTACCTCCGCAACTCACCAAGAATTTGCTTAACAAATTTTCCTTTGATGACAACTTAAGTCTTATTTGATGAGAACTATTAATCCATTCCAGGCTCCATGGAACTCAATGTTTTTCTTCTCTGAGTCTCCAAAATTTTCTAACCAGGACATCTGACTACCTCAAGGTCTTCTCAAAGGAGTTAAATAGAAGCCTTGGTCTTCAGATCCAGCTCAGTGCCAAAGTACTGCACAATATGACAAGTCACTTAAATATTAGCATGGTGTAGGGAGAGAAATGCCTCTTTGTAAAGATAATCATGTGGTTTTATTGGAATGGCTACTGGGCTGCTGTTAAAATTGAGAGGAATGTAAGCTTGGGAGGCATTTGTCCACTGATACATGACCCCAGGATTAAATATTTAACAGCTTTCCAAGAAACCCTTAGCGACCTACCCCGTGTCTGTCATTCGGCTCACGGTAGTAAATCAGAAACACCTTTGATCTTCAGGAACTATTATAAAAATTCCATCATTGTAAAACACCGAGTCTTTCTTCACATGAAGGACTCTGGCTACTTCCGTGGGCTTTCCACATGGAAAGCACCACACATGAGCACACGGAAGCATGTGTGGAGCAGCTTGGGAAACACTGCTGGACCAGGCATCGCCTTCCAGGAATACATAGGGCACAATGTCCTAACCAAAGTCTCTCGTGTCTCAGTCTACTGAGATCAGAGAGGGGAGTGATCACAAAAACGCTCATTAACATCAGGTGGAATGTGCCTGGCGGTGAAGGCACATGCCGTTCATCCCAGCACTCAGGAAGCAGAGGCAGAGGGATCTATGTGAGTTCGAGAGCAGCCTGGTCTACAAAGAGTTTCAGGACAGCAAGGGCTGTTACAAAGAGAGAAACACTGTCTCAGGACAAAAAAACAAAAACAAAAACAAAACAAAAAATAAAGGAAAGAGAAAAGAAAAGAAAAAGAGGTAAAGAAAACATCAGGTGGAATGTGGAGCTGGAGATGCTGCTTTGCTGGGTCAGCTCTTCATCCCTGAGCACATGGCGAATGCCTTTCCCCTACCATGAGTTCTCCGAGGACTGTCTTTCTGCTCTCCTCCTCTGCTGCCATGGCTCCTGCTTCCACCACCATGGTTACTGCAGCTGCTCCTCCAAGCCCCGTGCTGTTGCTCCAGCCACTACATGCTGCCATTCTGCCACTTTTCAGAGCCCCCCCTCACCTCCCAGCATGTCTGCAGCAGCTCAAGAACCCCCTGTAGAAATTGTGATAGAACATTTGTAACCCTGGCCCGGTCATCCCTTCCATCCTCAGGATCCCTTCCATCGAAGCTTGACCCTCTTTCCATCGGCAAGTTGAGTCTATCGACTTTCCATCAGCCACCTCCAGTCAGGACTGAAAATGAGCAACTGTGGCACTGAGGGAATTTGAAAAGCATTTATGCTTTGAGGCCTGGCCTCTTCTCTGCCAGGAGAGTGAAACTAAGTCTGTCTTCTAGAGGATGAGGGACATGTGTCCAGATGACAACAAATTAGCTTCCATCCTTGGTAGCCATCTGAGACAACTCAGCTCTAGCTGAGGCTATCTGGCCCAGAAGAGTTACCCAGGGACCTTGACAACTTGATCATGCTTTAAGTCTCCGTACTTGGTTTGGCTTCTTAGACTTGACTGACTACTTTGAGGGTTCCAGAGGGATGACTGTGTCCCTGAGACCAGAGCTCACTACCATGCTCTGCAGCTCCCTTAGGATGCAGCATCCTTCCTCACCCAGGCAAAGGTGTAAACACTGATTGACAGTCTTGCCTGATAATTCCACTGAGTTTAGGGATCAGTTAGTGACTTAATTCCTCCAGAGACAACTCTAGACCCCCAAGGAAACTGGCGCAGGAACCAACCTGACATTGAAAGTAAGGCTGCTCATTGTTTGTAATAGGCAGAACCTGGAAACAACCTAGGTGCCCCTCAATGGAAGAATGGATCAAGAAAGTGTGGATTATATACTCATTAGAATACTACTCAGCGGTAAAAAACAATGACATCTTGAAGTTTGCATGCAAATGGATGGAAATAGAAAACGCTATCCTGAGTGAGGTAACCCAAACCCAGAAAGATGATTA